>OY740769.1:75364260-75398654 GCA_963513935.1 Aphrophora alni
TTCTATACGTTACCAACAGAAAGAATCGGATTATTCGTAAAAATAAAAGTTATTTGTTTTCAGTAAGGTCCTTAATATAAAGTGTCGTATCATTATTAAAAAAAAAACAATAATAATATGTTTTATTTTGAGTTATTTACAAACTCAGAAAGAGTCGTAACATTAATAAAAATTACAGTAATTCAATATAAGTGCAGCTTTCAAACAAATTTCTTCGGAAGCAGTACAATTTTGAGAAAGTACGAGACCTGGTTTTTCAATATTTCACCAACTATATAGTAGCTGGGTCCAACAGACCAACTTCCTCCTCAAGCCTCCATTTTTCATTTACCAATCTATCGCGTTCAATCTCTCTTCGTTCTTATCACTATGAGCCTGATTCTAGCTGCCATATCCATTACTCGATTCTTTGGGCATTCTTCCTTCAAAAGCTCTATTATTAGTGTTCGGCTGCCACAAATACCCCTTCCAGGCATCCTCTAATTCTTCAAGTTTTTCCTGAAAATCGCTGATACTTTCATTGGGAATAAAATAACATCTAATATATATATATATATATATATATATATATATATACGTGTAGCACATTTTCACCCAATCGAATCCTCGTCCAGCACTATGGGCAAGCGATAGGAACTTTACATATGTCCGTAATCCAAATAGCTGGAGTGCCCAAATCGTCTGCAAACCACCGAGTGGTATCTTGATCACCTGTACTGTTAACTTTTAATGATAATATCTTCCAACACCTGTCGTTTTATCTACGAGAGCAAAACGTCCGCAATCCTACTCCTATGAAGGTTTCCCTAAAGTATCTTCACCAGGTTATTTTAAGCTTTCTCCAGATGGTACAACTTGCAGACACTGTTCCTGGGACAGCTTCCATTTATCTGGGTATAATTTCCGTCTAGTGCACAGACGGATTTAAATAATTTTACAATATTCCCTGCCTCACAATATAATTATATTATTCTTATAGCCTCCTTCACAACATTGTATGTATAGGCTAGCAACTCTTCTGTCCGGGCCATTGCAGTCTTTCTGCTGATTGGCAGAACCAGAACATCAGAAACACCGTGTAAAAATCGCTCTACGATGGTCTCTACAATTAACTCACTCTATTTAGTAGGGTTTCAAAAACTCATTGAGCTCAGCTATTGCTATTGGTTTTATGCTTTTCGCCTTTGAACCGAGACATTAAGGCTAACCACTAATTTTTCAAAATTCCTTTTTGATTGCATTCAGCATTTTCTCTTCTGATGTAAAGCTATCCAGGTCTCTTATTTTCATAGCAAGTTTGGCTCCAGCCTACGTACCGTAAATTTAAAATATAAGATGTTGCTCAAAACTTTCCTTAACTTTGATCTTCTTACCTTACTCCAAAAGAACATCACCAGATCGGTTTTGATGCATGGACCTAAATTCAGTATACATCTCTGCAGATTTGACGTTTTGAGTAATCACCAAGTAATTAAGCATACGTTTCGCTGTTCTCACATTTAATAAGAACAGCTTCAGTTCGTGTGCTGAACGTTTTATCCTTTCTTCGACTGGAGGCTATCATTTTCCTAGTCCTCAATTTCCTGGTTAACATTCCTCTCTGTTTCTTTCGAACGAGTTTTTCCTTGTCTTTTTCATTTTATCAACGTCCAATCATCTGTAGATACCAGTTTAGGCCTCTTTGTTGACCTCTATTCAATTGTATTTGATGTAAGCTCGTTTTACTTCATTTACCATATCCTGAGATGTATTTACTTCTCCCGTCGTTTGCGTCCTATGATTCATTCTATTTCGCTCAACATACGGCCATGATTTCTGAAGTGTGGCTAAGACTTCTAGTGATTTCTCTAAAATATAAATACCCGTTTTTAGATCTTTGCTAATATTAAGCTGCATATCAGTTGTAATCTTTATAAACTAGATAACTCTCCCACTGTTCCTCCTCTTCCTGTTTTCTCGCCATGGCAAAGTGGTCGTAATTGGTAGAATCCATTATATCTATTGTACTATTATATTCTCATTCCTGTGATCTTTGGGTTGCTCTTAATAATTTATATCTACTTATTAGTCCCCTTGCTTATTTCTTTGGACACATTAGACGGAACAAATGAAGCTCCTAACTTTATTTCCTTTAAAACGCCGTTGTGTTATTTTCACTTTCTTCCTTCCACTTCTTGTCTTCTGTTATTGCCTCATTTGAGCTACTCAGATCCAATGAGCTCTTTCTCAATTCTCTCTTCTGTGCTACTGCTCCTCATTTCTGGGAAGGAATGTCTTCTTTCCCCTGTATTATAACTTTGCGTCTTCTTACTCCTCTTAGAGGTAGAATTGTAAATTATGATGTATACGGTACACTTGTAACGTCAGCCGGACTAAGTGTTCACGCCAAATGTGAGTGTGATTGGTTGTCCCCAACAGTTCATGCTAACAACAGCCACCAGGGGTTTCAACCATTAGAACCCATAGTGGGATTCACCCTTACAGGTTTATAATTTCATCACACAATTTCATTAGTCATTGCAGTGTTTCAAATCGGGGTTAACCCCTATACACTCACCCACCTTCCCTGTATAATTCGCATCACAGTTAACCTCAGAACACGTTAGTATGGGAAGGAAGAAGACAATATAGAATAAATAAATAACTCTAGCCCATGAATACGCTAGTCTCAGGTTTGGTGGAGAAAGACCTGATAGGAATGGTATAAGAGAGAGAGATCTAACCCAAGACTACATGAAGAAAGGTTTAGATCAAACTGGGTACCCTTATGATTGCAGTGTCATCCCGATGATAAGTAAAATTCCCTGTAGAAAGTCTTCATTAGTAAAATGTTACGTTACTAAATAATATAATTAAGGTTCCAACTGATGGAGTCGTACTATTTGTAAAATAATGGTTATTCAGTTTAAGTATGCTGCGTAGTATTCGTAAGAACCTTTGAATCTAGGTTAGTTCTTATGTATTTTGATCTTCAACAGAAAGTGTCGTTTTATTTGCAAGACTTAAGATTAATACATTTTGGTAACGTTGGACTATCAGTAAAAACGTTATACTTAGTATTTAAAATCTTTAACAAAAAACTTCGTACCGTTAATCAAAAATCAGGTTATTATTTTTAAGTAAGTGTCGCTTCATTAGTCAATAGTAATGCTATTAATAGAATTAGGTTATAATTTTAATTTCTTTTCTGTGTATTTTTCAATATAATAATTAATTATTACGTTTAATTCCTTTAATATTATAATAGTAATACTATTCACACAACTATGTTGTGGAATTGTTTAGTAGTAATAATTTTTTGAATTCAGACGTATTATTGAATTTTTGAAGTTAAGATAATTAAATTAATATTTGTTGAAATTTAAAATACCAAATGGATATAAAAGCAAAAGTTTTCACAACAAACACTTTGTTTGAAACCAGATGAATTATGAATATATTCACTTGTAGCATGTACACAATCCTTTTTAGTTTGTTTTAAATATTTAATTTGTTATTATTATTCTATATGATACGTGTTTCATTTTTCGGATTTTTTCTTTATCTTTGTTATTTAATCTCTTTATCCATGACTTTCAAATCACGGTTTTGTTTTAGTGTACTTTGAACTAAAACAACGTACTTTGAACGTTGCATTTTGAATTTACAGTGAATTAAACTTGGTTACTTCATATTTTGTTAAAGCAGGTAATATTGCTCTTCGGTTTAGGATGCGTTTGGTTGTGAAAATTTCGTTGTTTACGACCAGTTTTGTTTTAAAGTAGTATTTAAATAAATTAGGAAACATGTTAGTGTTTAACCGAAAAAGTCATCGGATGTATTGTAATGGATAAAAAGCTACATTTTACTATTTATATCGTTATTGCGTAAAATTTGGAGGTGTATTTCACTACCTTCATGAAGGTTGACATAAAGTTTGTGTACACTCACGTATTAAAATTGTGGAATCATAGTTTTATTAGAAATAAAGTTTTTTATGTAGACATTCTGTGTTTTCTTTCAATTAGTGATTAAAATTTCTACAAGTGATGATCATATAAATTGAATTAACTTCTTTTATCATTGTGGTAACATTATTTACTTATTACACTGACGAATTCCGTTATACTATTTAGGCTACTAACTTTACGTCATAATATTATTTAGTTGGTTATGTTCATAGATTGTGTTGACTTATACTTATTTAACATAATAATAATATTATCAACTTATATTGCTCTGTTCTGTAACAGTATCTACTTATTTTACGTAGTATTTTAACTCTGTTGTAAAATATACTTAATTTAGTAAATTACGAACGGATTACATTTATGAATTCCATAATAGTTTTTACTCTCTTTACTTTTTAATATTGTTTTCTTTTAAGTTTAATGAAATCTGTAGCTATCTTTATTTTACTTGACATACTGTAATTAATATTAATTATATTTACAATCTATTTGGACATTCTCAGGTACTGTTTGGATCAAAAATGGGATCAGTGAAGATTCAAAATCTAATTCATTTCCCACCGATGAGCTCGAATACACGATGTCTGATAAATAGGAGAAATATACCTTGGCCAGTAAAATAGAAGTGTTCTGAAAAGTAGATAAAGGTAATGTGAAATCATATTATGAGTAGTTTAAAGTAACAGAAAGTTTGTAATTTAATTTTACATTATAAACAGTTAAGTAAGTGTAAAAAAAGAAAAAAACCATTAATTGTTGTGGATTAAATTTGCTCTAATGGATAGGTTAATATACCATTGAAGTTTTCAGTTACAAAATTGAAAACATTTGCAGTCCCAACGGTTCGTGGTACCAACTGACTATAACCATAAACAAATTAAATTAATCGATAAATAGCTTTATAGGGGGAAGGGTATAAAACAAACTTATAAATATTGTGATATAGACGAATGGTCCTACATTAATAGGGCGTTTAAGAACCTTTTTAGGATATTTGCACTGAGCAGTTACAAAATAAAATATTACACAGACATAAAACACTTATTGAAACTAAGCAATGTAGTTACTCTGCAATTAGTAAAATATCTGAAGATTTGCCATTGAAGGATAAGGGAGTTCTTGGGATTGAATAAAACATAATTTGACTTCGGTAGAGTAGGGTGTGGAAAGAAATGGTGGTAATTACTCCCAGGCATCGTGCTAGTGCTTTGCATGCCGGTGTCGCCAAACCGAATTTGCATAACAAGTTTACCGGTATTGCTGACGTTTACAGAATACTCTGCAGTATGCAATGAAATCTATCAATTAACGTTTTTTAATTTTTTTAATAACTCAAACAAGAGCGGGATTTATTATAATCAATATATTTAACAAAATTGAGATACATAATATTATCAACTATATAACGACTGATACAAGCATTGGTACTTGTATATATAGAGACCTAGATGTTCAAATAGACTGAATAGAGATGAAATAATAAATGCATTATGATATTGATGACATTAGGGTTCAATAAAAAATATTAAAAAATATTGAGATGGTGTTCCAGTGGATGTTGGTTGGTTATCTGTAAAGGTGTAAGTAAGATGAGGAGGTTGGTGAATGAAAAATTAAAGCTTTAGATTATTGGTCGTATAATTGTTCCATGACATCGGCTATATATAGATAGGTGGTTGGGTATAATTATATTTAAAAATCAGAAAATAGAAATTAAAAAATAAAATAAAGTCTATTGCCGAATAGAAAAGAAATTACCCAATAACCACCAACGAAAGCCACTACATTGTCTCCTGCATGGTGAGCTTCAGTTGCAGTAAAATGATAAAAAAAGGAATGTTGACGGGATCCCCATTGGTCGTCCAGTTTACAGCGATACTTCCCACAAGAAGAACCACCCTACCACGGTCCATGGGCATAATTTTTTGATTATAAACAATGGGAAATAGCAAACGAACGTGTGCACTAATGAACGATGAAAAAGTATAGGGTAAAGAAAATAAAAACTTATATCTAATATCCCCAAGTGTTCTATCAGGTCGTGGGTGGAGACAATAGCTCTGATACCAGACTTGCTGTCCAATAAATCTTATCGTTTATATAATATAGGTCGTTGTTGGGTTTACAATTAAGTAAGTAGGATGTTACTTTTTTTATTGAAGGATCTGTTTCTTATTCAGAAGAACCTGGAATAAGTTAACCAAGTTATGGTTAAAATCTTCATCGTGGTTGCCAGGTTAAATAGCATGTGGCAGGTTAACTTGAGTTACTATTAACATTTAAGGAAAAATAAACTGCATATTTAATTATTAAACCCATACTGATATAATACAATGGAAGAAAATATGAAAATATAAGACCATGTATAATATCTTAGTTTCTCTATAATTATTAAATAAGATTCCAACCTTGAAGTAATTTTATCTTGCTTCTATAAATATATAAAATCGACAAAAATTATATTTTATGATGTAGAAGTCCAATAACAAAATGTTTTTACCCTCTCTGCTTAGCCGCTCTGATAAGAGGCAATAACCGTCATCAGAGAATAATTATACATATAAAAATATAGAGAATAAATTTATTGTGATTTATATTATTTAACCAATAATAATTTCTGGGGGGGGGGGTAGTTGTCGAGGTAATGGTAGGTATAACATATGCGGACAACCCGTAAGTCGTTAGATCCGTCTAAAGGAGCTTAACCAAGTGTTATAACTTCAGAAATATGTATTATGATTTTGGTAGCACTGATATCCGGTGCAGATTTATTCGTGTAACATGGTGGGACCAGATTGTCCTTACATTATGTGATAGTTAAGTTCTTTATAATTTATGTTTAAATGTATAGTGTTAGACCTATACAAGAGGTATTGATATTATTATTATTATGTGGTTTACATTAAATAGTTACACCAGACTGTGTATCTTATTTATTGTAGTATGCAAAAACCCAACAGTGGCGACGAGGAAAATATTAGGTTATGAAAAAAAGTGAGCCACGATGTCTCAAATTGGACTCCTACATTTTGATCACCTCAACACAGACTTTTTTGTTTTTAAAACAAAGTTATCGAATCATTTTATAGTGAATGATATTACAGATGATACGAAGAAAAAAGCTATATTAATAACGTCACTAGCTGATGTAACTTATCAACTTTTGTTCAGTTTGTGTGTACCGAAAGATCCGGATAATGAAAAATATGTCGACCTAATTCAAGTTTTACAAAAATATTTTTCACCTGTAAAATCATTTTTTGTGGCAAGGAAGACATTTTATCAATCTGTGCAAGAGAATGGAGAAACTGTACGGGAGTTTGCTGCAAGGTTAAGGAGTTTGGCTGCAAGTTGCAGTTTTGGAAATGAATTAAATATACTACTTCGTGATATTTTCATCATTGGTTTGTCTTCAAGACGTGTACAAGAGAGACTTCAAGAAGAAGATGCAACGAGAAAAGAGACTACATTCGACATGGTGGTCAACTTGGCTGCATCTAGAGAGGCTACAATTAAGGATCATGACCAGCCTAACCTAAATGGAAGGATGTCAAAGTTCAACATTAAAGCAGAATCAGCAGACTTACACCATGTTAAGGGTAGGCCTAGCAATAACAAGAGGTATGTTCAAATTAATAAATATAATCCAAGTTGTAAAATTAAATGTGAACATTGTGGAAGATTAAATCATACTAGTGAAAAGTGCTACTTTAAAAATAAGACATGCCACAACTGTGGAAAAAAGGGACATTTGGCTCCTATTTGTAATAAAAAATTTCAAAGCAGTAATTATAAGCCTAAATCAAAAAATAAATACTTAGGCCTAGGTGATATGACTGAAATTTGTGACATTAATGACAGTTCGGATAGGTTAGGTGATAAGTATCCTAGGGATGAACAGGCTATTGTAAATTTAAGTGATACCTTCTTTAATATGGTTACAAAGGATGATGGAAATGACAATAAGTCTTTAAAGATGTTTAAAAAAGTTCAGTCTATAAAATTAAAGTTAATTTTAAATGATGTACCTCTCCAGGTTGAAATTGATACAGGTTCATTGTATAATGTTATGTCAAAGGCTTGTTTTGAGAAATATTTTTCTCAAGAATTATTAATTGAAAATGATGTTAAATTAATTGATTATGTTGGTCATGTCATTGAACCAATAGGCAAAATATCTTTATCCAGTAGGCTCAAACGTAAAGATCCTGAAAACAAATTATTTTTTTATGTGATATTGAAAGGAGGTCCGCCCTTACTGGGTAGAGAGGGTCTCAAAGAGTTAAGGTTGTTAAATGAAAAAGGTTTACATCTAGATTTTCAAGATAAAAATATTATGCCTATTGGTCAGCAAAGTTGTAATAGTTTAAGTAGGTTACCAACCAAATCTATAAATATGCCAAATGAAGTAGAGAACATTTTAAATAAATACCCAGATGTTTTTAGTGAAAGTCTAGGAACTTTCAATAAATATAAAGTAGAACTAAGGGTTAAAGAAAATTCATGTCCTAAATTTTTCAAAGCTCGTACTTTACCCTTAGCCTTGAAAGAACCTGTTGAAAGGGAACTAAATAGACTAATTAGCTTAGGTATATTAAAGAAATTAGATTACAGTGAATGGGCTACACCCATAGTGCCTGTCCTAAAATCTGACGGATCAGTCCGCATTTGTGGAGATTTTAGATTAACTTTAAATCCAGTACTAGAAGGTACCGAGTACCCATTACCAAGAATAGACCATATTTATTCTAAATTCAGTAATGCTAAACTATTTTCTAAAATAGATCTAAAGGATGCATATCAACAATTATTACTCTCTGAAAAGTCAAGACACTTGACTACCATAAATACCCACATAGGATTGTTATCTTATTCTAGGTTATGTTTTGACATTAAAAGTGCTCCTGCTGAATTTCAGCGGGTAATCGATAATTTACTGTGTAATATTGAGGGAGTAGGTGCATTATTAGACGATATATATATATAACAGGTCGTAATCAGAAAGAACATAACATTAGGCTCAATTTAGTTTTAAAAATTCTGCAAGATTGTGGACTTAGAGTTAAAATAGAAAAATGTTCATTTGCTCAAAAATCAATCGAATACTTAGGACATAAGATTGATAAAGATGGTCTACATACCACAGATAAACATGTAAAAGCTATTCTATCAGCTCCCAAACCTGATAATGTGACAATGCTTAAATCTTATCTGGGTATGGTGACATTTTACTTAAAGTTTATACCTAAAGCAGCTAAAATACTGCAACCATTGTATGAATTGTTAAAAAAGGATGTCAAATGGGTGTGGTCGGATCAGTGTAACAAAGCTATTGAACAAATTAACACCATTTTAACCTCAAAACCAGTTCTGGCTCATTTTGATCCAAAATTACCGGTGAAACTTACGGTGGATGCCAGTGCAAAAGCAATTGGCGCCATTTTGTCTCATGTTTATGAAGATAAATCAGAAAAAGCGATAGCATTTGCATCTAGGAAACTCTCAATAGCGGAATCAAAATATTCCCAAATAGAACGAGAAGCATTAGGCATTATATATGGCATAAAAAAATTTAATGACTTTTTATTTTGTAAAAAATTTACTCTTGTATCAGACCACAAACCTTTGTCATACATTTTTGGAGATAAGAAAGGTATACCAATTTTTGCTGCTAATCGTTTGCAACGATGGGCATATTTACTATCTAATTATGATTTTAAAATAGAATTTGTCAAATCAGAGAAAAATGTTGCAGATTTTCTTTCTAGGGTTGAAATTCCGCAAGATATTGATCAAAAGTGTAACTATGATGATAGTTTAGGTTATTTACATTATGTACATGAATATTGTCCATTTGTCGTAGATTGGAAAAAGATAAGGAAAGAAACCCGTGTTGATCCTGTATTATCTAAAGTAGTGGATATGGTAATTAGTGGTTTTAAGACACCTGAAGATCCTAAATTTAAACCTTATTGTAAAATATCACATGAATTAACTGTTGATCATGGATGTCTAATGTGGGGTTACAGAGTCATAATACCTCAAAAATACAGACAATCCCTATTAGATGAATTACATGTAAATCATTTAGGAATAAATAAAATGAAAAGTCTGGCCCGATCATATTTCTGGTGGCCTAAGCTAGATGCAAATATTGAACTTATGTCTAAAATGTGTAATGTATGTTATAAATATAGAAGTTTACCCACAAAGTCAATATTGAAACCATGGCCATGGCCAAAAAGAGCATGGACACGTTTACATATTGATTTTTTGGGACCATTAAACAATAACAAATATTGTTTTGTTATCATGGATTCTAATTCTAAGTGGATAGAAAATTTTATTGTTAATTCTACCACAACTGATGTGGTAATAGAGAAATTGTCAGAAACGTTTGCACGATTTGGTTTGCCAAGATTTGTAACTTCTGATGGAGCCACTTGCTTTATGAGTAGCTTATTCCAAAAATATTTACAAAGTATGGGAATACAACATTTAGTTGGTGCTCCATTTCACCCTCAAACTAACGGGGAAGCAGAAAGTGCAGTAAAAATTATTAAAACGTTCATTAAGAAAAATCAAACCAAACCAAGTGGTGCATCACTTGCTGTACAAATAAATAAATTCCTTTTACAATATCGTAATTCAATACATTCAACTACTGGAATTTCTCCAGCTCAAGCTCTATTCAATCGAGGTTTAAGAAATATATTTGATTTACTAAAACCAATGACAGAAGAAATAGTTGAAAATAACCAATCTAAACAAATTAGAAATTACAAAGGTAAACGTAAGTTGGAGTTGGAAGTAGGACATAATGTTCTCGTAAGAGATTACCGAGCTCGCCATCATAAATGGCAGCCATGTGTGATCACAGGAAAACTTGGTTCACAAACTTTTGAAGTCAAAACTCCAGAAGGCTTAACTTGGAGGCGACACCTTGATCAGATGTTGTGTGGTGAAAATGTTCAAGCTAGAACGTCTGAAAATTTTAGTAATCCTAGTTTTCCTAGTATTGACACTCAGACATCGGAAAACACTGATGTGGAAACAGATAACACAACACCCACCAGAGTGTCGGTTCCAAAATTAAGACCTAGAACATTAATAAAAAAACCAGACAGATATTCACCTACATAAATAAATGGATAAATTGTTTTTATAATTTCATTGTAATTTGTATAGAAGATGTTAATTTTATTTTATCAATTAGTTGTAATTTTCATGTAGGGGGAAGGAATGTTATAACTTCAGAAATATGTATTATGATTTTGGTAGCACTGATATCCGGTGCAGATTTATTCGTGTAACATGGTGGGACCAGATTGTCCTTACATTATGTGATAGTTAAGTTCTTTATAATTTATGTTTAAATGTATAGTGTTAGACCTATACAAGAGGTATTGATATTATTATTATTATGTGGTTTACATTAAATAGTTACACCAGACTGTGTATCTTATTTATTGTAGTATGCAAAAACCCAACACCAAGCATTTTGTAGCAACAGCGAAAACTGAAGAAAACACGAACACACTAAAATTACAACTAGTTTGTTCAATTCAGGAGACACAACTGAGCACCAGCTCAAGATAAGAGAGAGGGAAAACATACAGGCGCTTGGATTTAATGTGGGAATATACCACAATTTAATCACCAATTGTTCGACAATATAATTTTCTCTTCCATGAAACGCGTAGGTTGTTTTTAGGTTTTTAACAATTAATTACTGAAATTTAGAGAACTGGACGAGAGAAAAGGAATTATTGCAATTATTCGAGAGATGGCGAATAAAACATCTGTTTTACGTCTAAAGACTGCGTTTAAGAAAAATGTGAACACTGTCTAATTTTTGAAATTAAACATGGGTTGACAAGCGTCTCCACTTCCCTCCCCCAAGAGGATATAGTTGGGATAGTATCTATATGTTACAGACCCACATATTTCATTCCCGAATCCAATAGTTTATGTAAGATAACTTCATACCTGTTTTCAAATAATCCTCAGTTTCACAAATATAATAAACGCATTTTACATCTCTAGAAAGAAAACGAAGCTACTTATCAAAATATTTCAAATAATAAAATACTTAAAAAATTAGTTGATCCATAGAAATAGTTATTTATTTCAATGAAACATGATTCATTTTATGAAAACGGATTCTTACTTTCTAAATTCAAAATCTTTACAATGATTTAGTTTCATTAATTTCATAAATAACAAATATATAGCAATTTGATTTTCTACATTAATTCCTCCCCTATTATTGTAAAGCTGCAAACTGTGGAACCCTCCAACGTTTGCATATTTTATGGAATTTCTATAACGAATAACCTGGTCTTTGATTTTGATTCAGTTTGGTAGATACTAGAGTTGTAAAAAGTTACAGTTGTAAACTTCTATACCTTCCTTCAATTCGGGTTGGTGAAGTTATGTTTTATGTCAAAACAGTCATTCTTTGAAATAAAAAATACTCTATTGACTCTCAAAAGTTATTAAGTCTTACCAGTACTTTTGGATGATGTGTATAAAATATAAGTATAAAAAATATGGTCTAGACGTACGTATAAGCCAGTTAATAAGAAATATTGAATGTTTATTTATAAAAGTTTGTGTACAGTTTTTCATATAGAAAAGTAATTACACGCAATTTCAACCGATATAACTTTATAACCTACAAAAGTAAAGGACATTTCATTTCCTCGAAATTGGCTTCATTTCACTACTGTGTGTAAATTAAAACTGAGTGCTTCAATTGTGACTTCAGTAATAATTTCCTTAAATTTGACAACATTTCTTTGTAATCAAAATACAAACGAAATAAATAATTTTTCAGAATTTACTATATTTAACATTTATAAAATTTTAACGAAAACTTGTAGAACGTGGAGAAAGTTATGAAATATCTTCACCGATCCCCGTCTAATCTTAAACACTTAAAATTGAGAAGAGCTTGATGTGGTGGGGACAACGGATATAAATAAAATACTAGGTTATGATACGTTGTTTTAGTTTTGAAACGCAATTCAAAATTATTTTCACAAAACATGGACCTGGTTTAGTTTTACCTGACATAATATTATTAAGGAAATACTCTCTAAGAAATACAGTTTTTTATTAATTTCCTTTAAAAAAATACCCAAAAGTGTAAGACAACCTTTTGGGAGGCCAAATGCTTTCAACAGAGATAATTTGGTTACTATCTACAACTTAAAGTTGAAAGTTTATTTTGTCATCTAAAGCGATTCACTGCAATAAAACGTTTAGTGAATTTCAATGACAACTTACTCCAGCCTTTCAGTGCTGAATTACTTGTACTCTTGATCAAAAATGCATACTCATTAACATTCTTCGTGAAGACGACATGAAAGGCGCCTGACTTTCTAAAATAAAATATCATTCCAATTCAGACACTTCTTCTGTTTTAAGAACAACAAAATTAAAATTAAACTCGAACGCAATTTCTTACAGATAGAGTAATTAAATCAAACGCGTTTCAACTGATAATGCCGCCATTTTCAGTGACAGATCTGCTACAATAATCAAACTATAACTCACTGTATTTATTGATTTAGTTTCCTTTTTAGAAATATAATATTTAACGATTCAAGAGTTGTGTACTAGCTAGCTCCCTAATCAGTCTGGATGTATGATGTCACATACAAATAAAACATTTGACAACCATAACTATCCACTTTAGACGTAAATACCTAGTACCACAGAACGGGTATTTGTTACTACACATGGAATTATCCCTCATAGATAATTGTTGGTAATATTAATTAAACTAAATATAACGTTTTAGATTGACAAACGCCAAAATCCTTCTTTTTTATTAATACCTAAAATCTCAAAATCAATCGTGTTAAGAATAAGCTTCTTTTCTACATTATAGCATTAAATTAGTTTCATTCCTTTGTTTATATTATTGAGTTATTACATAAGAAAATTGTTAGAGAAAGGAACAAATTATATACAGCCTATTTGCAAAATATTTTAGAAGATATAATATTTTATTATTAATAATAAAAGGACTAAGACTTACTACAATGATTTTTAAATTAAGACTGATTTAACTGACATATAAAAACAGTTATTTTACAACATTACCAAGGAAATATAAAATAATATAGTTTTGGAAAAATATGCTATTTATTCACATTTTAAACAATACCCTAAAAATATATTGAATAATAAATTTAATTTTGGATTCAACTGGATGTATGATACAATGATAACATTATCAAAAACAAGCAGTAGTATGATCTATTCTCTACTTCAACCAACCGGCCATTAGTAAAACAAATATAGCCACAAACAGATATATCCTGGAATAAAAAAGAAATATAAATAAAACAATTCTATTGATTTAAATTTAAGTTTTAACGTTTGACATGTACATTGTTGTACATAATTTATTATGATAGTATGTGTTGTAACAGTGTGATGTGACTAAATGTAATGTGATTCAAGCTTAATAATGGCACCGGCAAGTGGCGAAACAGATATCGCAAGAAAATAACAAGGCCTGCAGTAGACTTATAAGATAAGTAAATGAAAACTAAAGATATTGTTAAGATGAAGTGAAAATACCATTTTCAGATGTGAGAAAGTGATTTAGCTAGGTTTCGATTTAGTTTGGTCATTAAAAAAGTTAAGGAACCAGATTTAATTTTGAGAGATAATAATAAAATAAAAATGAGGATCATACTTACTAACAAAAAGCGATATACGAAGCACCAATACAAGAATAAATCTATGGTAATAGATTGCAATTTCGTATTGTGTAGGCCACCTCGCAAATGAAATGACAAATTTGCCCATACAAATTACCTGTACGATTAGCGTCATCACTCCATAACTGAAGGCTGTGTTATATTGAAATTGAAAATATCAGACTTTAAAGAATTATAAATAAATAATTAGTTGTTGCTTTACCAATAATTTAATTATAAAATAAATTAGAATTATGAATAATTTATATAATTAAAAAATAATATAAGGATACAGGTAATGCACGTTTGATTGATGTTTTCAAACGGGTATTTAGAATCTCTCGCTAAATTAAAAAAAAAAAATCTAAATTATTTGTTGAAATATTCGCTCTCACCGTCCTACCTAATCTGTTATTTGCGAAAAAAAAAATGAAAAGTTTAAAATAAACTATTTTTTCATTACACACACTAGTTGACGATGGGCGTTAAGAATTGAAGAAATCTTTACAGCCATCTTAGCGACAGATAAATTATTATTCTTAATTAATTCCTGTACTGTGATATTATTCATGTAATTAAATACTATTAATAAAACTAATATTATTAAAGAAACAGTTCTTGAATTTTTGTAATTATTATTTTGAAAATGGACCAAGGGATTTAGTTAAAATGTGATCAGTTTAGAATTTTACGGTGAAAAAGTAGATATTAACAAAGTCCTCACGTTGGGAAAACTCATTTAAATAACTACTAGGTTAAGAACTTTACACAATCGACCATATTGAGAGCCAACAAAACTTTTCTCATTCGGTATTCCATTCACTTTATTCTTTTGACAATAAAACAATGTCACTTAGATTAGTTACGCTCAGAATAATCTTGAAAAATGAAGGTAAATATTTGTCTGTGTGCTAAATATCTACATATTAAAGGCTTAAAATCTGTTCTGTAGCTTTTTTAAGTGAAATAAAACAATATTTTTTCAACTTTTCTTATCGTACCGTGATATATTACGGCCGTATTAATCATCAACATTATGTTAAGTGTTCTATATTTAGGATTATTAAAATTTTGTTGCAACATTTTGTATTATATTGCAAACAAAAAACTAATGTTTGTCTTAGTGGGTCATCTTAATTATTAATCTTGATGATTTGACTTAATATTATAATCTAACACTTAACACACCAAATTACACATTTTGTTTGCCGTCAATCCTCCTTTACCGAGCAATGATTGGTCTTTCGGGTACTATTAGTAATAAAACAAACATTCAATCAAATTTACAATATTTCACCATGATTAATGAATCGTCCTTGCCAGAGAGTAAAGGATTGAAAATAGATTCCTTGAAGTTAATATTGCGAGATTCACGATTTACCGACTTTACGAAGACAACATTTAGCACTTTATTTTATTATGAATTATATATTTATGTAAACACATTAAGACATATACTAAACTTGTTTCAGTAAATGTTTGCCTTAGGTAATATCTCTTTTAAAGGGTTCTTTTTTGGGACACGTGATATGGTACGAATAAGATATGAAGTATCAATAGGTGGTATCTCAAAAACAAATATATTTAAGAGAAATTATTTAATTTGCAAGTAAGAGAACTAGATTCCCAAGAATGTACATATATTGAACATGATGTTATTAGCTTCAAAGAATGCAATATTATAATAAATGGGTAGTACAGTAATTACATTTTTTCTCACCGTCAAGCACAATAAATATAGCCTGTCGGATTATCGGTTTCGGTGGTTCATGCCACCATCATCAGATCAACCTCAAAAGATGTATTTCATTCCACTGTTGAGGAACACGTCGTTAAAACTACAAAAAACTAACACATAAAACATTAAACATAATCAATTTAGATTTTGAATAGTAATAAAATTGTTACTGACCTATAGTTTCAACAAATTGACAATCTATTTTAGTTGATTTCTTTAACATTTCTTCGTGCTATATATTTGCTTCTGTCAGTGGATGTGTTAATTCACTTTCACATTTAATAATAATGTCGTTAGATAAACCATATAAACTAGCTGATCTCTTTTTCTCCAAACTGTTCGTGCTGTTTCACCGTTTATACTCAGTGAAATACTGTTCAGCCTTTGATGAAGAGATTTCAATAAACATTCCTTCTCAACCCTTTGATTGTAAACCACGAAACATTCTGCGGTTTCCAAGTTTAAGTCAAATTTACAACATTCCTTTTCTGTAATATAGTTCAAATAAAATAAATAAAGAAGCCCATTAGCGAAATTAAATTACTAATGTAAAAACATATTTGATGAAAACTGCTCAAAGAATTATGTAGCTCTAAACTTAGTCGTTAATATAAGTTTTGAGGTAGTTTGATCAGACCTGTTCACCATAAAGAGAGAAGAATTTTATGTAGTTCGATGCATTACAAATTAAGTTATTTAATAATTTTATAAAATGAGGTACCCAACTAAATATATCTTTAGATAAAAATTTACGGTACTTTTTAAATATGATACCAATAAAGACCGTATCATTAGTATGGATTATAGATTCAGTAAATATAGTATTATAGAAATAAAGTGTTTTAAAGAAAATGATTGTATATTTCAAAACTACAAAATTGATTAATGTAATGTTTTCAGATTCTTCTTGCACTTATTTATATGCTTAACAAATAAGGATGTTTATTTTACGTGTTTAAAAAGTTTATAATTAGGAAACTGTTACAATTAAAAGAAGAAATCAAAGCATTATTCAAAAATGTTGTGTATTATTGAATTATGATATTATAATCGTAATAAGAAGTAAAATATTTTAACAAATAGACATATTTATGAAATATTTGTTTTCTGTTATTAACTTCTTATTATATTTAAAGTACATGTGAAGATTAATAGATATCTTATATATTGTGTTTCGTCGCAGACAGAAATACAAATTGTCTGTCATTAGACATAAGTAATTATTTTAATGGCTAATTTATGACAATCCCTCATTAAATCTGGGTTTGCAATCACTGTAAATACTGTAATTTGTGCAGCTGTGGCAATACATTCATTCAAAATAACGGAGCCACAAATAACAAGTAAAATTCACTCTTTTCGTAACAACATCCTCCGGACTAGTTATGTGCAATTTAAATGTATGATAAACATTTGTTTTGTGTTTATTTACGAGACGAAAGTTAAGCACAGGCTTCGAGAAAGCTTATTTTAAGCTCTTATTACAAAAGCTGAAAGTTAAGTAATTTATTGCATTAAACACAAATAGTTGAAGAGGTTGTGCATTGTTCTAGAAGGAGAACTGCATTAAGTCAAAGGGGGTGGTTTGTTGTATTCTAAGGAAACACTGACATTCAAACGGAACTCTTGTTAAATAAATTACGAATTTAAATATATGTATAAATACAGTACCTACATTCTAGGTTAATATTGTAATTATTTTAATCTGCTGAGACTTATTCAGTGTTTTAAATTTGAAAACTCAAATATATAAGAGGTCCACACATATCATGATAAAAGATATGAAAAACATTTTTGAAATATATATTCGCTTTTAAAATCGAGTAATGTTATTTAATATTATTGCATGACCAACTCAATCTTAATATTTTCATTCCTATGTGTTTTATAACAGGTTTACATTTACACTAGTAAAACATGTTTAAACAAAATCATATAAATATTTTAATTTCTACACAGTTGTCAAAGTAAATGAAATTTATAAATATTTTCAATGTTTATACTGTTGTTCTAATAACTGGAATTTAAAATGATAACAAAATAACACATAATTAAAACTATAAAATTGTGTATGAAAGTTTTTTAGTTCTATGCTTATTAAGAGATTTAATTCTCAATAGTTTTAATGTTACTTTCATTGAAGTGTTATTTGAAAAGGTATGTCATTACACCAGGTGTACAAAAGTCTCGGGAAGGTTTGAAAGCTCAAAATTAAAAAAAATATTTTGGGTATTAAAATATTAATTTTGGTTTTATAAGTAAATTCATCCTCACTTAAAAATAGGGTTTTTGGGAGAGCTACTAACATTTTTCAAATGTAAAGCTCCATAATTTTATCTCGTGTGTAATAGAAAATAACTGCGCAAACTAAAGGTTCCTCTTACTCCAATACAAAATGGCGGCCAGTTATTCAAAAAATTCAATACCGTGAAAATTTTACTCTATACTCTAAAAACAAACCAAAGCAGCTAATTAATATTTTATAATGATATATATTTTTTAATTAAGGGGAGCGGAGTTGACAGAACGCGTGCTTATCTGGCCACAGTTGAGATTAGTGAGCCGTCAAAGGTTACGCAGTTTTCAGCCCAGCTGAAAGCATTGCATGTATCTGTGTCTGGCCTACCTCCCCTTCTTTATTAGTCTAACATCATAAAGCAGAAACATTGCGTAAAACATTACGTAAAACAAATAAAGCCGGCAGATGGAAGATGTTTATTTATTATGGATAAGTATATTAATAAGTATATAATCTTTCTATGATTCAGAGATGTTCTGAAACAAGTGCAGATTGTAAAGTATGGTATATTACAAAAATTGTCGTATTTAATAATTCTACTAATGTATCTATATTTTTTACCAGGATTGAAAATCACGAGAAAGTTAGTGCTACATAATTGTTCGAAGTTTCAATAACTATGGAAATCTTAGAGTAACATTTTCAATTTCTATAATTACCATTAAAAAAGTAAAAGTATTTACGGAAAAGTAAACTTTTATTTTTTATGGATGAAAAACTAAAACTAAAAATAATCAAGCTACAAAGTGCAAAACTAAATCACTGAAGGAAGATAGTAGTGAAAAAAACATGAAATCAATCCAGTTTTTAGGGATAGGACATTTTCTGATTTTTGTATGTATTAGGTAAATAGGTATATCCGAATAAACAGTTATCATATTTTTATTATTTTATAAATTATACATGGAGTCTGTTAACTTTGAAAATCAAGACTTTAAGATGTCAGAATTCTCTATGAAACAGTCTCACCTAATAAAACGGTTTTTAGGAAATTATTTTTATGTGTATTTTATTCATCAACCATAATTAATTATCTCATTCTTATTACAATATTTTATTAATTTGATATAAAAGGAAACATATTTTAAATAAATTATTTTAGAAATATATTTATAAACTAATTTGTATAATGTATACTATAAAGGTTAAACAGTAATGTAAAAAGGGGAAAAAAATCCTTTTATAGACTCTAAGAAAAGTGTACTTAATTAAGATTAATTATATAGAACACTATCTCTCTAGCTCCTAAAAACACCCCCTTTCACTTGTAATAAATAAATAGTAAAATATTCGCTATGAGTTACTGATTTGAAAAACTGAGTAAATTTTGTTTGTTATAGGATGCTGCAGGCCTCCGTACTACTCTTCTTAGTCAACGCTGTCCTGTGTGTTTGTCCGCCCGACTGTCTTTGTATTGTTGATGATAAAAACCGTCGACAGATCTTATGTACTAAAGGCGCTATGATGGATCCAATCCCCACTGCGTACATGGATCCCCAGCTTCAAGTTATACACATATCAGCACCTTCGAAAAATAAAAATCACTTGACCATTGGACCGGTTTTCCAAAATTTCTCCCGCCTAGAACAGCTTCAAATCACTTACTCCAATATTCCAACGATAGGAAGACATTCTTTCTGGGGCGTCCCTACATTGAGAAAACTTAACTTGTCACATAATAATATAACACAACTTCTAGAAAACAATTTTCGAGGATTGATAAACCTTCTGGAGCTTTATTTGGATTATAACAGGATAGAATCTATGACCAGCGGGACTTTTAGACATCTTCCAGAACTCATGGTCTTGTCTCTGACAAGAAACAGAATATCCGAATTAGCTCCTAGACTGTTCCTTGGCCTTGGAAAACTACATCAATTTTATCTATCTGGTAACGCTGTCGAAGAGTTAAACACCGATGTCTTTAAGGATGTACAGGCAAGAAAATGGGGATATCTTATTTTAAGGATTATTGTAAATATTTTGGGGTTAAATAGAAGCCCATTTTGAGACACAAAAATAGTTCAATTTAAGGGTCCAGAGAGAGGAAAATGTTAGGTAATAGGGAAAACTAGTATAACCTAAGCTAATCTAACCTACCCAACCTAAACTAATCTAACCTACCCTGACCTAATCTAGTCTAATGTGTCGTAATCTAACATAGTTTCTTCTTTACCTAAGCTAAGTTGGAATCTTTACTAGCCAACACCAGGAATCGATAATGTGGGTTTCTTAACCACTTTAACCTCTACTTTGCTATTGAGACTACACCGGAGACGGTTTCCTCCATAAACACAGTCTAAGTATCTATAGTCTGCCTTTACTTTGGTCTATTGATGATCTTACTTCTTTTAAACTCGTCGTATTGTTCCTCTTCCTGAATTAGAACGGAGATAATAAAACTATCACATACTGGCCAAAACGTTCTAAAATAAGTTGATTGGTTGCGTCCACCGAGCACAACTATTCCTTGTTCGCTTGCCATTTCACACAGTAGAAAAACTTGTAAACAACTGATAATATCTAAGATAATGTCTAAACTCACTGTGCCTAGTGAGCAATTTAATAGTTGGGTGTTATATTAATTTACTTCTCCCAACTTACGAAAAATTCATATCCTCAGGTCCCGTATCGATCTTTAAGTCCAGTTAATCGTTCCATAGTCGACAATATCACATTTGTTGCCATATTTATATCTATTGTCTCATTTCTGATGCCAACGATGACTACTGTACAAGTCATGATCAAATTTGTATAGTAAACTATTTCCAGAAATCTTATAGATTTTATCGTAGTGATATGCAGATCCCCTTCAATATTTCTACATCCTGGTATCTCAGTTTTCTGAGATGCGAGGTTCAGTATATTTATATCTAGCCATTCGCTTATTATCGCTACTGATCTCAGTCAAGGATGTCTCGGTCACAGGGATTATTCACCATGTCCGCCACAGTAGTATTCTCCGCGAATTATACCAGTTCATTTAGAGCATCTCGCTCTCCCCTATCAGCACTTTTCAGGTAACTTGTAACGATACTGATTAATTCGAAACTCTTCAATCCTACAGTTCCTTTATGATGCCATCTTTATTAAGAACATGTTTACAGCCACTATTTTAAGACCAATATTTTGCCAGTTTCTACCTCATGCTAGTTTAACTCAACCGTCTCTGCTTCATAAACAATTGCCTTGCAGTCTTTAAGGGATGCGGAACACACACCAGCAAGAGAGCTCTCAGCTTGCCGCAGATAATTTTATATGTCTGTCAGTCCCCAGACATATTATTTATCTAGATTCGCCCACAACCGCCTCCAGTCTCTGTACTTAGAGATAACTTAATAAAATTCAACGTAACTTAACCTACTTAAACCTAGCCTAGCTTAACGTAATTTAATGAAAATAAATTGACCGAACCTAGTTTATCTCGTCTTAACTTAAAATAAATTCTTTTAGGAACTTTACTGTGTTTAATCTAACTATAATTAACATAGCACAGCCAATCTAACCTAACATAACATAGCCTGTTATTCTGTTTAGCCTAATCTAACCTACCCTAGAAAAACCTTACCTAACTTATTCTATATAGCCTAGCCTTTTTTAGGTTTTTCAATCACACCTGGTCATTTTAAAGTCCATGGGGAAATATTCCACGAGTAACATCTCTTAAGCATATTCAATTTTTCTCATAGTCTACGTTTGTCTAATCTAACTTAGCTAAACATAATCTAGCCTAATCTAACCTAACAAAATGGTCGGTTAAAATATTGACTGAATCTGGATGTGTACTGTGATGTTTGATAAAACAGTAAACTCTGCTTCTAACTATTTTATGGTTAAAGCTTTGAACTTAAATTACAATTTAATTTTCTGAAAAGGTCCAAAACCATTGTTATTGTGTTTCTTCATGTCGGGTTGTTTTTAATAAACAATGATGGAACGAAAACAAAATGTAAGTGTGTAACATCGATGAGTAAAAAGGAAAGTACCAAACATACAGAATAAAACACACGAATACCCCAGCTGATTAAATTAGTTAAATATGGTATAGGATAAGGATTTTAGAAGTAATTTTAAGTTTTATATTTACAAAACAACTTTACTACAAAGTATAATTTACAAATATATTATATTACATATATACTTTGATAATATTTTTTTTGGTCAAGTGAAGCCAAAATATGAACTAACACAAGAAGAACATATGGCAAACTAGCAGGTCTGCTGATTTCTCTAAGACTAAATTTAACTGATTTGTAGGATAATTAGGTTTTAACTTAATCAATAGGATCTCACAGAAGACAAATTTAATAATTATGAGCTTATTTATAACTATTTTTTAGTTATTATTAAACATTAATAATGTATGCCAAATTCGAGTCCTCCGCCTCATAGCTAAAGATATATGTTAACACGAATGTATGGTTCAATACAAAACTAGATAATCGGTAAAGAATAGACGGCAATAACAACTTTTAAAACTAATAAAAGCGCATGTTTTCGTGGATAGATGAAAATTATGAAATCATGTTTTTTACTGGTACTACTATAGTATAATACCTTTCTTAAGTTTTTGATACCGTTGTTAAACGTTGGTTGAAAAGTAAGTTATTGATTGACTTTTCAAAATGCCTCCGTTATTTTTAAGATGGGGGGGGAGGGGGACATACATCGTGCTATACGATATCTTAGCCTTACAAAGATTACAAAGGAAAAGCAAATTAAAAAGGAAAATATTAAAATCATTTTTTTTTACATTTAAAATTGCTAATCAAACTGTTTGTAAAACAGTAGATTTTTATGAACTTTGGTTTTTACAGCGAGATTTTTCAAGATTTCAATCTCAATTAGATATGGCATGAAGTCTAATATTCATTCTATGTTAAAAATGTCTCTTTTAATAATACATCAATAAATGTGACTATAAAGTGATAATAGAGGAAGGCAAAATACGTTGTATTTTTGAACTAGAATATGCTGCTTAAAATGTTTGTACAATTTTAGAAGCTGAAATATTTAAAAATAAAGTATAATTTTTATTAAACTGAATGACCAGCCTGTAAGAAATGTTTGCATTGCAACGTACACGATTTTTAAATATGATTAATATTACAATTTAGTGATCATCAAAAGTCTGTTCCAAGTGAATGAAAAAAGAAATCTAAAGTTAGGATAATAGGAACAACGCCCTAGGAAACTCGTTATGATCCAACAATAACACACTTTATATATATAAAAAAAAATCAATTATATAAATCGACAAAAATAACTTTAAGGTTTATTTTTGATTTCAGGAATTGCTTGTATTCAAATGTCGAGATTGTGGTTTAAAGAATATCAACTCTCATCTCTACAGCTTGCTGACGTCACTCATCCATCTAGATCTTGGTGAAAACAAGTTCAAGTACATCTCTTCAGACGAGTTCCGAGGTCTTCGGAGGCTAAAAGTCCTCCACCTGGATGGCAACCAACTTCCGGTGATCCTTGAAGGAACATTTAGTGGTCAAAGTACTCCAAACTTGCAGACCCTTATTCTGTCTAGGAACAGACTAGCTAAAGTTACCGCAGCTGCTTTTATAAATCTCACAACATTAGTTGAACTCAATCTAAGTTATAATAAATTGGACATAATTGAAACATCAACATGTATACCACTGGCTGAATCACTGAGAAGTTTAGACATTAGTGGTAATAATATACCCGTAGTAGAGTTCAAATACGTTCTTCAGGTGTTAGTGAATTTGAAGAATTTATCAATAGCCGATATGTCCCTAGGAAGGAGTGATATACCGTGGGGAATTTTTATATATTTAGAAAATTTAGCGTTTCTTAATTTGTCGGGAAATCATTTTATGTCTGTTCCCGAACAGCTTTTAGTTCCTCTTCCAAATTTAAAAGAACTCGATTTATCTCGAAATAACTTGCAAGGTTTGAGTGAACGGTTGTTGAGAAGACTAGAACGAGTGCCGATGTTACATCTGGAGAAGAACCCTTGGACGTGTGTTCATTGCCACATTGATTGGATGTTAAGTGTTGTTAAACAAAACTTTTATATAAGGAACGTGGTATGTGCCATGCCGTACTCTATTCGAGGAAGGACTTTAGGTTCTCTCGGTAAAACTCCAATAGAATGGTGCAGTAACGGGTTAGACTACGGCGACGAAGGTGTTGCTGGACTCACTTCTGCTGAAGAGTCTCAGTTTGGTATCATAACTGGTAGTGCTATTACCGCTATAGTTATTGTATCAGTTACTGTTATTATATTTTGTGTTATATATGCTCGTAATAAGGGAGGAACGGAACGTATACCGACACAAGAACTGCAGACCCGAGGTTGTGAAACTGAAATCACAAAAAAAGTAACAGTGTCCACTATAGATGAACTTGCCAGTCAACAAGAAATTTCAGGAGAAACATCTAGTTGAGTGAAATGTTAGGGATGAACGATGGGGCCAAATTTATTTAAAATTAACTTTTAAAATTATTTTATTATATAATAGTAACTAATTTTCAGTAAGTGGAAATTATATTTCTTAACAGCGCTTCCTTTTGTTTCTTTCGATACTTACAACGAGTATAAACCCTCTAGGTTGATATGAAATAAAAATCAAAGATGTAATAAAAAACAATGACTTTGAAACGTAACAATTATATGTCACTACAGGTTAAAGGTTTTTCAAAAATTAACCGATAATGTTTAAAAATGTGCCCACAATTGAAAATTTGGGTTTCAAATATAGAACAATTTTAGGACATTAATTGTACCCAAAATTCCTAAAAATATTTTCTTAAATATCGAATTTATATTGTAAAATGGAGTAAAATTACCCCCTTAAGCTCTGTTAAATGTGACTCTCTGCTTCGAACAGCACTATTTCGATAACAAAATAAAAAAATAATAAACAGTAAAAATTGTACGTATAGTATGTATATATAGTGTAAATTTACTTTATACTAGGCCATAAACCAAATTTTCAATAGGCAACCATCAAACCCATTTCAAATCCAGAAACTGAGAGTGGTACAAATCAAATCAGTAATAAGCTAGAAGCGATAAATTTACTTTAAACAGCAGCTTTTAGTAATACTAATTGAACGAAATCGTATTTACAGTACTGTTTTCTAATTTAAATGTCTTTCCAAAAACATTTTATAAGACATATTTTCCATTTTAACTTTCCAAACTTCCGATAACTATTTCACTGTTTATCACTAGTCTCAGTAGTATTGTGGTAGTAAGTCTATGTGGATAATGGTTGTTCCTAAATGTAGCTGCCTCTTTGAGTTATACTCCTTTCAGTCTAAGGTAAAACATATTGGTGCATAGGTTTATTTTAAATTTCTAATGTCTGCCGTTTTAGGTAGAGGTTACATAGTTTTTTCAACTCGTTATTACTATTGAAGGGACGTATGGGTTACAATTTTTTTGTTTTGTCTTCCACTCTCAGTAACCAGTTTTGGAGGTAATGTAAAATTATCATATATGCTAAAAATGAGTCTCTATAGTCCTCTAAATATAATCAAAAGAGCGTTTTTGTAAACATTTTTCAAAATTTAAAAGAGGAGGCGGAGAAACGTAATTTTGTTTAGCAATTGTTACAACTAAGGATATTTTTGTATTTCAATATTGTAAGAATATATTGTACAGAATTTGTGTTCTTTTTACTTCAAATACTTTTTAAATCATATATAAAGCAATTAAATCTATTGCTTTTGTAAACAACCCAAGTAAAATGTTTTTGTTCTGTAGCCTAAGTGAAAGTGCTACGTCTGCTCGCTATTAATTATTTTATTTTTACAAAATGTATTTTAATCACGTGAAATTGAAACTTTCTAAAATGAAAAATTTAAAAATAATACACTTTAAACATTTATTTAAAGGTACAGTGTGCATTTAATAAGACTATCATGAGATGAAACCCAGTGTTTATAATATGTAACCAGATTTTAAACATTTTTAATGAATTTTGAAGTTGTTAATATTTCTTTATTGTCATCCAAAATCATTTATTTAGAATGAATAGCTGTGAGTTTTTAAGTTGCTATTGTTTTCAGTCTTTTATTGAGAACAAAACACAATTCCATGATGGATTTAACTGAAGCGATGATAATTTGTTATTAAATATCATATCTTATACTTTCAGTTGGAAGTAAAGCCATCGCCATGATAACATAAACACCGTAGGCTATGTCGAAATTTGAAAAGATCATGTAACTTAGAACACATTAAATGGGAAATTTATAAAATAAAAATGTATACTTTGTGGAAAGCTCGGAACTTTTAAATGGTAATTTCAATTGAGTGATCCATTGTTTTAATCTCAATAAAGAATAATCCGACAAATAAGAGAGTCCCTATCAAAGATGGGAATTGTACATTTGTTTACAATTTGATTGTTAAATAATACAAAGTCATAATATTGTGTACAAGATACAGTGCAGTCAATATTAGACGATTTTGATGAAATTTAGTTTGTGGGATATCTCAAGACGTTTTGTTTATTATTTTGGGTTATCTGCCTTGACAAACACTTAAAAATCCGCACAAACTATTTTGACTCAATTTTGCTAAAATATTGCTTCTGAAAGTAGTGAACTACAGTAAATTAAAAAAAAAATGCCTAACCCTTATGATATCTAAATTAAGATAATTTTAAATTTGATTACAGTTTTGGAGATGTTTACTAGTACAGTAAAAAAAATTCTATATATTTTCGAAAAGTAAAATATTAAAGGGCATATGGTGCTTCTAAAATACTTCCTTTTTAAGAAATGGCGAGTTCAAAGTTCTCCCAAGAATCGCTTTCTAAGGAGTGGGGTCAAGTAAATGTTCTTATGATAATCTCGTAACGGATACATTTTAAGTAATCATGTTTCATTTAATTTTTAGAGACAATTATTAAATTCAGTATATTTTATATTTTTGTCATTTCGATCCGATTAAAATTGACCGATTTATGGTCGTTTATGGACTGAAACTGGCTCATATCTTATGCATGATTTTTAAGCGCTTTAATTGTTAATAACTGGTATTTTTAACGTCATATACAATACCGAAAGTTTTAGATAATTTATTTGCCTTTATTTTCATGAAAATTGAAAAAAGTTGGGATTGAAATTTAAAAATGAGATGCGTTAATCAAAAATTAAAATCTATCAATTTTAGAATAAAAATGGTATTTGGCTCAAATAACGATTGAAACACTGTTTTCAATAGAATTCAATGCAAACTAGTATATTTCTTGTTATTTGGTATTTTATATATTTAAACATAGTCCCAGAACACAGTTTCTTTTTCTTATTAAATCGGTAGGCCTACTTATCGTTAAAACGGCTAGAAATTTTAATGGCAACAAGTTTAGAGAGGGGAGTGAAGCCATTTAACGAAAACTAGCAAAATAACGAAATAATTATGATTGTGGAAAACCTATATTTTAAGATTTCCGTGTTCTGTTTAATAAATACTTCATAGAATGTTAGGTTTATATGTACAAATATGGAAGTCATTTTTGTTGATTTCCATAACACATAAAATTATAATTGTTTATAAAAGTCACGTTTTTTTAATATTTCTGCAAATGCAAAGGGAGCTGAAAAATATCTAATCGTTTAATTCAAATGTACTTCACGGAATTTTGAGGTGTGAATTTTATTAATTTTAATCATAACTTGGTCAATTTTCCTCAAACACCAAAAATTAAGACCTTACTAAATTATCTAAAACAGAAAATTTTAGAATTTTCGATATGTACTGTGGTTTTCGAGGTCTTAACAATTAAAGTTTAAAATCGAGCACGTGAGTTGCAGTGTAACCTTTTATTTTAATCGGATCGAAACGAGCAAAAGACAAAAATATAGGGAATTTTATTGTCTTTAAAAGTTGTGTGCAACATTGTTTTGTAAATTTCGTACTATAAAAGTTAATTGTTCACCCTTTCACCCACTCCTACTATTTTTTAAAAAGCAACATTTCGGAGAACTTGTGACTCATGGATTTCTTATAAAGGAATTATTTTAAAGTGAATTCCCATAATTTTTTAACATTTATATATATTTTTTTAAATCTATTGATTGGGATTAATATATACGATTTGTAACTTTAGAATTTCACTTTCATAAGTTTTCATTTCATTCGGATATACAAGGATAATTAAATTTTAAAAAGCAATAATATTTCCACCACTACACAACTAGAAACATCTTAAGATAAACACCTTAATATTGTACTAATTTGTTACTCTTTATGTTAACATTGGATGACACATAGAAACTTTTTTTGCATTTTTGAAATATCAAATATATAAAATATAAAAAGACAAACTGTAACAACAAAATACACTACTTAATTATAATAATATTAAAAATAATAATTTGAAATCATAACATACTATACTATATTATGGTAACGAAAAACAATTCAAATAAAACAAAAATATGAATAATTTCATTATACCTATCTAACTAAAATATTATTACAGCAAATTACAAATAAATTTAAATAAAACAATCCATCGTAATTAATTTCAAATATTTTTTTACTCGTTAAAACAAGAAAAAAAGAGATTGTTAGATAAGTAAAAACTATCAAGAGGCTTTACGAATTGATTACAAAAACACTCTTTCTTTATAAACTTGTATAGTATCAATATGAATTCAAGATGGATTCATCAGTTTGTAGAAAATCACAATTTGTTTACATTTTATGAAACATTTGAAATCAGCGTGTAATATTTAAGTTCAAAATATTTAATGACACTATTCTGAATGGCAACTAGCTCATGACATCCTAATTGGTTTAATGAAGGTATTAAAAATTAAACATTTTGATTTTGCTTCACAAAATTTAATATTAATAATAGGACTTAATTCTTGTATTTGATAGTAAAGTTGTGGATGTTTTTATTGAATGCACTATTATCATAAAAAACAAGAAAGTGTTTTGCATGATCCGTTTCATCTGAGTAATAGACATCGGGACAAATCTCTCAATGCTGCCCAGATTGTATGTTTTTAAAACTCAAAGGATATGTGTAAATAAGTCTTAAATGTATTCATGGAGCACTTGAAGATATCACATAAAAACAGCAGGATTCATGGATATGACACAGATTACTTCAGATGAGTTAGGATTTTTAAAAACCAGTGTTGTCATTCGATGAATTTAATTACGTATACTTGTATATAAAAAATAATAAAAATAAAATTTTCTATAACAAACTTAAAATAGTTTATATTTTTGTAAAACTAATAACTAATTAAAAAAAAAAACATTAAGGAATCAACTTTATAGTGGTTAAAAATTGAGAAAAAATGTGTAAAAACATTCCATAAATAATAACTAATCAGTAAAACGTATGTCATATTTCATGAAATTAATTATTAATCCTTATATATCCTTGATAATTAATTAGCAATACAATTCTCCCTGGAAAGGTCGATGGGTTACGATTATAATTTCTATTAATAGGAATAAGAACATTTTTTAATATGTCTGTTTTTTCCATCTCGATATATTTTAATTGATAAAACTAAAATATTACTCGTTCAAAAAGCCCAAAGCTGAAGTTACATATACTATTGTGAATGAATCTACATTTGTTGGTTCCGTAATTTCGTTTAAGAATTGACAGATACCACCCGAATACAAGTTTCGTAACTGTCACACACCGACGCCAAATCCAATTTTTATCTTTGATGTTATTGTTTCATATTTAATTTCCTGTATTTGTGTTGTTTCCCCATTTCCCCCATAGAGTTTTGAATAGTTGTATTTTTGAGGTTAATATTTTTATATATCGATGATTTTTATACATCTGTTGGTTTTTGTATGTTATAAGTTCATGTTCATTTTGCTATCCTTGTTACTGTAATTTCTTTAATTTTCCACTTCTCTTATCTATCTATCTATCCATCTATCTATCAATCTATATTATTTCATTCAAGAAATTTTGTGTTTTTATTCTTTTGGTTCTATTAATTTAAAGATATACATTTTGAGAAATAATATTAAATAAAGTAATAATAAAATGAGTTATACTAATCACATTTTATTTGCAAAACATTTACTTATCTATGAAGTCTAAATATTTAGAGTTTTCTCATAACAATTATTATACTCTGCAGCAAATTCGAGTTTGTTCATATACTGGTATAAATGATTAAGAGTTTGATTAGACTTTTTCAAAAGTTGTACAAAACAATCAAACACATCCCATGCAGCTTGGCCTGCGTCTTTTATGACACTAATTCCCGGACAATATCCATTAATCACCATTTCATATAAATTATTGAACGATCTGATTATGGTAGTTAAATATTGATTTATTTCATTACGTACCTTCACAATTGGCAAAGAACTTTGTGTTTCTTTCTTACCCGCTCTAAGTACATCTTCTAATATTTTAATTAACATATCCACGTCTGTAATATTGTTCACAGGCCTGACGTATTTTAAAGCAAAATCTTCTAAGTCCCAAAATGGGAACCTATTATAAGGTGACACAATTATACTTGTTACATTTAATATGTTTTTAATAACTGTCACATAATCACAATTACTTTCAATGTTTATGGGTTGTTTTATTTTGTTCAGAACATATTGTAAAATGTTTATTATAATTTTTCCACTTTTTAATAAATTTTCAGAACGCCAATAATTGTGTTCTTTTTCTCTCACTGTTGTAACCTCCTGGTACAGAGTTACTAGTTTGGTTATGTAGTATTCTTTTACTTGTTGGACGGTCAAGGTACGGTTTAAAGTGTCAAAAGCTTCTTTTGATGCTCTACGTGCATTATTTAGAAAATCCCATCTTTTTACTTTACTGAGTGTTTCAATCTCTTCTGATAAAGTTTTGACAGTGACCTTCAGATCATCCAAGGGTGTTTTGAATAGATTTATTTCAATTTTTAAACAAGAAGAATATTTAAGTTTATCAACACAAGGGTCGCAATTGTATGTGGAAAGCACTTTCGTCTCATTATGAGAAAAATAATTGTAAATATTTGTAAGAATATATTTAGCTTGACGAGTGGAGTCCGAATATTTATTATAGACGTTCACTAAAGAGTCATGGTATTTACTTAATTTGCTTTTTTCGGTTGTAATAATGTTTTTAATGTCTTTTGTTTCATTAAGAATTCGCATTTTAACTTTAAATTTGTTTTCTATGTCGGCAAAGTCATTATTATATTTTTTTATTAAATTGAAATAAGGTTCCGTGTAATCTTCATAGAAAATATTAAATATATCAATAAAATATTCAATCAAATTTTCTAATTCAGTTTTGTACTGAAGCTTCTGCTGTCGTGCATCTCGGGCTATGACGTCACACGAGTCTAGCTGCGCCTCAGTAAGCCCCTGTAACAATAACACACAGTTAGAGATACATTTTGTTCTTAATATTATTAGGCATATTTTTTATATCACATGTCTCCACATTTCATCGTAAAATCGTTAGAAATAACTTTTTTACGTTTTGGATTTGGCAATTTTTTGTCAATATATAAAATTTAAATTATTTTAAAAGTAGGTTATTTACATACACTAAATAGTCATTAATTACCACCACTACAAAAATAAGTGTGTTAAATTTTTGTTTTCTGTGCTATTGAAAATAAACTATCAATTCACACAATTTTCAACCTCCATTAGTTTTTAGGTGAACCCTCAACAAACCTGCCTCAGGTTGGATGGAATTATTCGCGTGACACTACGCTCGTATAATACCTGCTTATTAAGTTTTGTTCAAATAAAGTTTAAGTTATACATCTTGTCTGATACGCCGACATTAAAGGAAGTGAAAATATTTTGATATTTTTATGTATCTGCTAATTTTTTTGACCTCAAAATTGGTAGCGACATATGCACAGTTCCAGTTTCATTAAATGTAGGTAAGTGAAAATTAATATTGTTGCGATCACCTTTATGGAAATCCCGACACACTAGACAATAAAATGTTTACCTATTACGTTAATTTGGCTCAATTTTGGGCTTACCATTTATTGCGTTCTAAAGGTTGAATTTGGTATCAGTTTTTATTAAAATTTTGTTTCATAAGCGCGGTTTTACAAACTTTTGAACAAGATTATTCATGCGCAAAATAATTTGGTAGATTTTAAAATGGTTGCTGATTTTCAAATTTCGCTTGGTCGGTCGCGAATAGTGGAGGGTCACTGTAAATGAACAGTTAATTGTGGTAGGTGACGTTGTTGTTAGAATGCAATTACAAAGAAGGCAAATTAAACAAATTTTATTTTTGTATTAGTGATATCTAAAACAAACATATTTATTTGTTTATATAATGACTATTATTTAGTGTAAATAATCTGTTACTTTCCTGTAAATGACAAAAGGGTTCAGGATTGAATATATCTTATCAGCTTTATTACTATTTTGGTGGAAAACAACGCCCACATTAAAAACTGTTCAACATTGGACCACCATTTCTTCTGTGACACACTGTGAAGTCTAAAGACAGACAAATATTATTCCGAAAACACTTTATTAGACTCTATCATAATTTAAAATTAATATAATACTAAATTAAATATAACTTACCAGAATTATTACAAGAAAAAGAGCCAGACCACGCCAAAGTAATGTTGAAGTCATCGTTTTTGTTTTGCTGTGTGAATTTCTGTTTAGTTTCTTAATTCCACCACAGGTTGCAAAGACAACGACTGAACATAGTGTACAGTAATGTACGTAAATGATAACACGATATCAGTTTTTTAAATACTAGTGTAAATTCACTTTTTTGTTCATTCTTTTATCTCAACACGTCATCTTAAATATTATACTTTTTTAATAATTTTATAGAACCAAAATCATATTTATGACTTCTAGTTTTTATTTTTTCTCAAATGCGTAGTGTACAGAAATTGTTTTGTTGAGGCTTCATAGATGTTTTTCATAACTTGTTGTTGGTTATAGATAACCAAATGAGTTATGCTTCATATGTTTTTCAAACATATCCATTTTGAAAAACATAGACTACGTATATATTTTTAATTCGTCTATATATCTGGCTCTTTTTACTTATCTCAAGGCCTTTTATCATTTTTGTAATTTAAAACAAATTATTTCTCTCTCTCTCTCTCTCTCTCTCTCTCTCTCTCTCTCTCTCTCTCTCTCTCTCTCTCTCTCTCTCTCTCTCTCTCTCTCTCTCTCTCTCTCTCTCTCTCTCTCTCTCTCTCTCTCTCTCTCCTCTCTCTCTCTCTCTCTCTCTCTCTCTCTCTTCTCTCTCTCTCCTCTTCTCTTTCTAACTATATTAGATAAATTTAACATATATAAAGCAATTCTCTTATTTAATTTTTATTCAAAGTAGCCTCTAAAATCTCGAATGAATCTTATAAAAAAATAACGATTCAAAAAATACGCATTGGGAATTTGCGTATTTAAAAAATACTATTGTATTTTCATATCTGAAGAATTTAACCATTAATTTTATGTTGTAGTAGTTTCTGTTTCTATTTTTCTTTATTATTACATTTATGATATTCCCGTCTATGTTGGTTTTACTCTATTACTTACATTTAAAATGTTTTCTATTTTATTTAAAAATTAATTTCCCTGTCTTTGTTATTATTGCTCTATATATTATTAGATGTTCTGTGTTGTTTATAAATTATTTTAAATTTTATTTTATTATATATGCTATTATTCTATATTTATATTATGTTTATCTTTTTGT
>OY740769.1:75398854-75673854 GCA_963513935.1 Aphrophora alni
GTATATCTTTTTGTTTATAATCTGTAAAGTTCATGTCTCTGTATAATAGCCTACTATATATATCTTACATCTTTGTTACTAATATTCCGCATATATCACGTGTATGATTTTGTTTATATAATTTACACACACAAAATTTCTCATATAATTTTACATATTTATATCTTTATAAGTATAGAGATGGTTCAAACATGGATGTTGAGGTCTTGGCGGATACATATCATTTCGACGTCCACATAAACCAAATAAGGATTTCTGGATTAACGTCTATCATTGTTTAGTCTGTATGACATCTGTAGTTTGTGCCCTGCTATACAACCCAAACTCGAGGACCAATTTTAATTAAATTTGGTATGAGGGTACATGTTAGTCATATCAAATAACATTATTTTTGTATCGATAACTCAAAATTCGGAACTGGCTGTCATAATGAGATAAATATAAACACAAAATTACTATTTTATCAATATAGTTTTAACGATTTTGGTGAATATTGCTCACGGGTAGCCTCTAATGACCCAAAGAAAACGTATTGGTTATATATCCAAAAACGCTGGTCTGTTAGTTATCGACAAAAAAACTTATATATATATATATATATATATATATTATATATATATATATTATAAGTTATAATATATATATATATATATATATATATATATATATATATATATATATTATAAGTTATAATATATATATATATATATAACTTATAGTTATATATATATATATATTATAACTTATAGTTAAAACTTATATATATATATATATATATATATATATATATATATATATATATATATATATATATATATATATATAAGATACGTATCTATGTCAGTTTAACTAACCCTCTGATGATGGTGTCTATGCCATCAAAATGAACATTTGGGTAGTATAAAAAACAAAACTGAATTATTAAAGCAGTCTTATCCCCCCCCTTATTTTTGTGGTTTGGACAGTCTTTGTTTTCCTTATTGCTTTATAAAGCTTAAAACGTTTCTTCATCGTCCATTTCCTGACAATGTGTCTAGCAGTTTCAAACTGACCGTATTTATTAACAAAAAATAATGTAAATAATCAGTTTCAATAAAACCTGTGTCTAATCAAATCATAATTTGTTAACGGCAACTATTTAAAAATAAATTATTCACGATTATTTACTATTAATCTTCATTCTACTGAATTACATATATATTTTTTAAATTATTTAAGCCATGATAAACCATAAAGGGTGGTTGAAAATGGTAAAATCACAAAAAATCTATTAAAATAATATAGTTAAATTTATTCTAGAGGAAAAAACTAGGTTACGATCCAGTATGCGCCTTAAAAGTGAAGCTTTTTCAAAGTGTTTAAAGTACAGTCAGTAAGGCAGGCAGTTTAGTAGGCAAACAGGCGGAAAGACAGTGTTACCAGGGGACTTAAATTTAAGAAAAGGCGGAACCAAATGGTAACAATGTTTGAAAAGAGAAAATAAAAGGACAAAGACAAATTTAGTAATTAACAAGGCTCAAATTTATTTAACAAGAAAGAAATTTCGATGGTTCAAATTTTATCATTTACAAATTAAAAAACATCCTGAGATAGATTATCATAAGCCCAGGTTATGATTAACAAGATTATAATTAATCAAAAGAAGTTATACGCCCTTAATGTAACATATAATAATTAAAAAAAAATTGATGAATAGATTCTGAAAGTTTATCCCCCCTTTTTAGTTTATATATGCAGTTACAAAATTTAACAATAAAAAAAGACAATGAGCACAGCTTAATAATTAACAGGATTATAATTAATCCTAAAAAAAAAAGGTTATACGCCCTTAATGTAAAATTAGAATATAAAAAAAAAAAGATGAAAAGATTCTGATATTTATCCCCCCTTTTTAGCTTATTAAATAATAGTTTTTTTTAAAAACAGTTACAGAATTTAACAATGAAAAGATTATATAAATGAAGTTGATATTTTAAATTCAAAAAAAAAAATTATATTAATTTTAACAAGTTCATTATTATATTAAATATTACACATCATGATTTGTTTGTTAAATTTCTTAAATACTAGATTGGCCAATATACATATATATTTTAAATAAAAGAATTTGTTATAATATGAGAAGTTTATAAAAGAAATGAAAATTTTGAATACTGAAGTTTTATAAATTGACGTCAATTTTTATTAATTTAGAAAATAACCTTCTTGGAGGCTGTAAGGACCGAAAGTTTGCATGCAGGCACCACCCAAGAATTTTTTATATAATTTATGAATAGCTATACAAGACTACATTTAAATGACAGCTTTAAGAAACACATTTCACTAAAGCAAATTAAGTACATGTACAATATAAATTTAAACAAAGTTCTGTAGAGTCAGTTTTAAAAAAAAACATCACTTTTGAGCACTTGAAAGTTTGTTGATTTATTATACAAAACGTGTTTTAAAAACAGGCAGAAACATGTTATGCGCTTTTGCTGGAGTATGCAATATGAAACAAGTTTTGCTGAGTTTCTCCGACCAGCGTTTTAGCTAAAGCAAAAAAACACGTTTACTAGTATCTGTGCAAAATCAGACATGTTGTAGCATTAAAGTACTTTGTTTAAAATATCTGGTTATTTGTCAAAATTAGAGAATATTGATTGCATCACAGAAATTCATTAAGCTTATAATTAAAAGCTTCTTAGATGATTATAAAGCTATTTATATATACTTAGTTTTGTTTAAAACAAAGCTTGTATGAAACTTGCAAAAATATGTAAAAATCTGTAAAACGAATATTCTGATCTAGAAGAGATTTCTTTAATAGTTTTATATTTGACATGTTCAATAAGATATTCTGATTGTTTAATGTTTAACACTAGTTTGCACTAATTTCACATAATTGCTCAAAACTTAAAATCTGACTGCTCAAGGTTTTGTAAACTATGTTTTAAGAAATGAAAATTTTTATAATTATTTAGTTTCAAAAAAAAGAAAACATTGAATATTAAATAAAACATGAAATACATATTTTAATGAATAAATTTTAAAACATTAACAAAATTTATGATATGATAAAATCTGTAAATTTGAATACCTGGAAATCCTGTCGCAGTTTACGTGATCTTGTGCCGTGAAAATAAAAATTTACTAAACTATTTTTCTGAACACTAAAGAACACATCACTGATTTGTAAACTAACATATTACATTTTCTCTATGAACTGAAAGATGAATTTTTGATGTGACTTTAAAAAAAACTAGCGGAGCGATGATGGTTTCTTGTACATGTTGAAAATGCAGGTAGACTGACAACGAGTTTTTGATCAGGTCGCCTGACCAGCAGTTGTACTTTGTACTTCCATGCATCACGCGATACTTAACTTTTAGAGAGAGTCGCTACGCGCCAGCACCTGTCAAGGGACGGAAGTTGCTGCTATAGGAAACGAGTGGATAATTTGTCTGCAGATTTAATTTATGAAATTTTGAATGCTACAACAGACGGACTATTAATGTTCATTTATATAATTGATATTAATTTATTTAATCTAATTAAAACAATTTAAGAGTGTGAGAAGCAAAGAGCAACGGGTAAATGACACAAAAAATCTGACGCTTTATTATCCCACGCTCCCATAGATTCCCACTGTCATGCGACATAAGTTTTATTTCAAAATTGTGTAATTTCTACAGGGCTATTTGATGTTGTGTAAAGGGATAATAAAATCTAACCTTTACATAAATGTCCACAAGTCAGATTACTTACTGTTGATCTAAGTTTTAAGTTTTTAAAAGAAAGTATATTCTGAAGTCCATCATGTATTTAAAATAATTTATTTAATATTACGTTTAAGGTTTTATAGTTAATTGTTTTTGTAAGTAATTTACAAATTTACACAAACACAGAACATTGGAAATAAAGGTTTGTACAAACTTCAGAGTCTTGTGTTTGTGTTAATTATGTGTAAATTTAATATATGTAACAATTAGGTTTAGGCGTTTTACGCCTTGAGAAAGCTGCCAGTGAGTTGTGAAACACTGTTGTAGTAATAATAGAAGAAAACAAATCAAGAATTGAAAAGATTTTCTACAAATCAAGGTAATCCATGAAACATTAAAATTTCAACAGAAAACCCTACATTTCAATCAAAAATCGTTTCACTAATTAAATCATCATTTTTAATTGTTCATACGTATATGAAAAGTTTAGTATAACTAAAAAGGCTTTTCACTACTATTAAACAGTTGAGTTGTACTAAACATAGTGAAATTGAAGCAACTACTATGTATGATAACTTAGTTATTGAAACGCTATACATAACTGACACCTATTAAATTTAATAAGGAAATTATAAGTATTTTAAAAGTAATTTTTATAATTTTTCTTAACTTTATTAAATATTATTTCAATATATGCTGTGAGAATGTATTATATCGTGCTACATAAAAAGCTTAGTTTTTCTAGGACAGTGTGTTGTAAACTATTTTAAAAAGGATATGGGAATATAAGAGTATTATATACCATCTGAATATAAAAAGAGTCTCAGTGTTAAGATTTCTAAGATTGGGTGATTGTGGTAATAGGGGAGGGATTACTCTGCTGTTAGTTGTGTGCAAGGTCCTCAGGAGAGGGATTGTAAAGAGGATAAAAATATTGAAGTTCTTCTGAAGACGGAACAGGCAAGTTTTCGGGATCGCTACACTACTTTTACGTCTACCATGTTTATTTTGGTAAAGAAGCAAGATGGGGGTTTGTAAAAGATAGATGGTAAATCATTTGTAATAATATCTTTCGTAGTTGTTTCAGTTAAATGCAGGTAATCTCTCTCTCTCTCTCTCTCTCTCTCTCTCTCTCTCTCTCTCTCTCTCTCTCTCTCTCTCTCTCTCTCTCTCTCTCTCTCTCTCTCTCTCTCTCTCTCTCTCTCTCTCTCTCTCTCTCTCTCTCTCTCTCTCTCTCTCTCTCTCTCTCTAAGTCCCAAAACAATACAAAGAAGTCAGTTATGAAATATATGAAAAAGTGTCGCAATAGATGATTCTAGACAACATACCTGTTTCAGTAAGCTGGCAATATTTAAACCCAATATGACGTATAATAGAAACTGACGGTGACAGCTGAGGCTCTGCTCGTCGATTAACCAAGAAAATTTGGGACAACCAACGGAAATTCATTAGAATCAACTTTGGAAACATAAAGATCAAAAACACGGTAGCTAATACTTTCAGTAACAGGGGTGAGCAGACCAACAGTGTACTTCCAAGAAACTGAACCACTGACTGCTATATTTATTTATTTTATTTAACCATTAACCCCTTTATCTTAAAAACAAATATCTCTCATTTATAATAAATCGTACAAAATTCATTTAAACCATTTAAACCATTTATGGTTATGGTTAGGCATTAGATAAAACTTATTCCTTATAATATCAAATAAAATGTATTCTTGATAATGCCTTTATAATATTTGTATTTGTTTATTTTATTCTAAAGGTTCATCAATGATTAAATAGTTTTCTTCTTCTACAAAGTATGAAGCATGACCTAACATTCTCAATATAGTTCACAGTATTGAATTAATATAATAGTTTTAATATACGCAGAATTTTCAATTTGTGTATCCTTTGGTACTTAAAATCATTTTTATAAATATCTTTGAAATGGGTGTAATAGTAAATTAGAAATTGACAACTTTTAGTAGAATGAGCGTCATTCACTGAAAGTAGTGTCACAATTAAAATGTAAAAAGTTATCTTAACAAGAATATGAATATGTTTATAATTATCTTTTTTATGCATAAGCAATATTTTTAAACGCTTTTCGGTTTTATTCCATAGTCATTAAACATAAACACAACCAATTAAAAAAATAATAAACGGCAGAAAACAAACATACACACAAATAAAACAATACAATTAATTAATATGAAAGTCACTTGCCCTACCTCGTGGACTTTCGATAAGACTCTAAAAAATATTGATGGGCCATAATAAAAATATTTATAAACCTATTTGTATAATATATCAATCAATCAAGAATCAGAAGCGTTAGAATATATTATAACAATATATTTGTTATAATATCTGGTGAAATCACACATTTTAATTAATAATACTACAGTATGTTGTTTCAACAACACGTCTTGTTACAGATATAAAAAATTAATTAAATAATAAATTATTTATTAAACAGACGTAAATTAAATAATAAATTTTAACCAACTGTAAAGAAGGGGATACAACAAGCATATTATAAAAAAATAAAACCATCTTTAAATCTGTGGAAACAGGGCGAGTGTACTCTAAAATGGCGCGAGTTAAAATAAATTCCAATTCCCAACATTGTTATAATATTATGCTGTCGTACAACTTCAAGATTTCAAAGTGACTTTAATGTCTCGTATTTTGTAAGAAAATTGTAAATTTGTTTTTATTGTATAAATCTTATCGTTCATGTATTTGAAGTATTATTCATATTTAAAAATGTTGAATATATTTAAGAAATGTACTGTTTAAAATCATTAAAAAAACATATCTCATTTTCCCTTAGACAATTGAAGCAACTTGATATGACCAAATGAAAGAAGACGTCTAATTTAGAAATAACAATTTTATTCTAAAATAAATTGTATAAATTACATTTTGAAGTAGATTTGAAGGATTGATGTTCTTTTAAGAAATAGAATCAAACAATACAATTGTCTAATTAATTTACTTTTATAAGTATACAGATTAAAGAGACTTTGTAAATTTCAAAATCTATATCATTTAGAAGCTTTAAAGCCACAAATTAGTTAAAATACTTATAGTTAGCTAAATTTTAATGTTAATTTTTATATTTTCCTACTTCATCAATTCATATTAGTTTAACAAGGTTGTAGAAAAGATGACACTCCACGTAGGAAAATCATTACAATTTATTATGTTGTACAACCTCTTCCCCATCAAACATAAGTCTTTAGTGTTTAGGTAAATTCAATGGTTAGTGCAATCACTTTCATGTAATTAAAACTGATATACGGCAATCTTAGCTAGGTATATTTATTTAAAACAAGAAAACGTCTAACTTAAATACAAAATAAACATTAATACCAATTTTTCATTTTCTATATATTTTATGAATTGCTATATTTAGTCAACTCAACTGTAGCTTTAAAACGTGGGATGCACTCAAAAATTAAATACGTGGGATGCAGCTGACATTATAAGACGCAAATTCCGTTTATTATTTTTCGTAAATCCGTACATAAAATTCGCTTGCCAATTTGTGCTAATATATGCACATCGTCAAATTTCACAAACTGATATATAATATCTTGAAGCAGATACTAAATATTAAGCAGAAACTATGAAAACGTAACGAATTCATTTTTATATTTTGGATTTTTAAAGTAACATTATAATCACCAATTAGTAAAACCTAACATAAATTTTAGTTTAGATATTTGTTAGATAGAACAAAACTTGAATATAAGTTCTCACAAAAATTCGTTTACTTAATCAAACGCATTTCAACGACAAAGTCGCCATCCTCAGTGATACATACGCTACAATAAACTCATGACTTCATAATATGAGTTATAGTTTAGTTATTGTAGCTTATGTATCACTGAGGATGGCGACTTTGTCGTTGAAACGCGTTTGATTAAGTAAACGTATTTTGTGAGAACTTGTGTTCTAGTTTTATTCTATTTATTTATCCTACATGTAAAGCTTAACATTTATTTATTGATATTTGTTGTTAACATTTTGATTTTTTATTAATACTTAACTTACCTTTTTTATCTTAGAAAACAAGTTTGAGCAACCTTAGATGGTGTTTCATATACGAGTAACATATTTTTGTATAGTTTTGAGCTATATCTAAAACTTAATGTATGTTTTTAATACCCAACCTTTTCTACTACAGTAAAGAACCTGACACTTCAGTAATTCCGTGTAGAGGAGAATACTCGTTCTAATCCCACTGTGCCATTTTGTATGAGAATATGAATATTTACAAAGAACACAATTAATTACGTTTTGAAGGTAGTATTCAAAAAGTAACTTAAACACAAATAATTTGCTAAAGATTGTGTTAAACCAACATATACGTTATTTTTAATATTGTTTGTAAATAAAATTGTTTTATAGCCAACTAATATTTAAAGGAAAAACAGAATGGTGACAATATTCAGAGTTTTGAAAGATTTATAAATATCTATTTCCTCAGTGAAAAAGCTGATAAATTATTTAAACTTTCTGGCAATGTAATGTGTTAATAACTGTTATAACATATGAAAAGTCGTTACACAGGCTCACGAAGACATTATATGAGTGAGTGAAGTTAGTTTCTGTTAAGCAAATTTTTCTCGCTCATTATCAAATTTGTCTGTAAAACAAAAAATGGCGGCCTATAACAGTTTTGTACACCGTCTTTATCCATACCACTCGATAAAACGGATTTCAAAGAAAAGTTAAACGTCATTAAATATATCGCCCAGGCAAATGGACATAGAAGCCAAATGGTCGACAAATTATTGGAAAGGCAAAATTAGCAAAAAAATGTAACACTATACAGACTAGCGTAGACAAAAAGAAATATGTCGCTGCTGATTACACTGAAATAATGCCCTCCATCCTAAAAAATGCACTCCAAAAACATAACATCATTGTCACACACCGAACTAATAATAGCGTACAAAAAATACTGCTTAAAAAACAGGAAATACCAACAGAGAAGAAGTCAGGCATCTAAAAAATATCGTGTGACGACTGCGATTTGCGATTGTTTTTACATCGGACAAACAGGCAGATCGTTCATGGAGAGATACAAAGAACACTTGCCCAATAATAGCCTGTACGCTAATAGATCAAGTTTCGCGCAACACATTATCGATAACAAACACTCGTATACAAATTTTGAATCTAACCTGACACCACTCCACATCAGTAGAAAAGGACCAATGATGAACGCCATTGAAGAAGATGAAATATACAAAGCATTAAACAATCGCCAAATGACATTCTCAATGAAAAGTTATCGTTCCAATCAAACTCATTATTTGAGACGGCAATGAGATATATAACTAACTAATATGACCAACCCGTAATCTGATAACCTTGGCCTCACCGTGATGCCAGTAGTTCGCGGACCATGAAACTGTGTGCACGTAAGAAAGTGTTTAAATCAATGTATACGTGTATATATTTGTGTGTATAGTGTTTATGTTTTTGTTAAGTTTAATGTTTTGACGACCTCTACGGAGTTAAATTACTGAAGATGGAGCTACGACTCCGAAACGCGTCTTTGTAATAAGAAAAATGCAAAGTCACATGACTGTACTATAAAGGTAATAAAAATAAAATAATTTATTACTCATTATATTATATAAAGTGACTTGAACACCAAACAATGAACATTAAATAATGTTAAAATATGAGTTAGGCTTATCAAAACCTTCCTTTTAATTATAAATTAAGAAATAAAATTTTACAAGTTAATTTTTCTTTTTTAAAATCTATAAATCTTTGAAGTAGATCTTAGATGTCTGCTAAAATATGTGTTGCATCTTAAATTTTTTCTGTAATAGGAAAAATTACTATAAAATAAGAAGGTATAATACTCACACTCTACATTAAATATCTGTTCATATAAAATAATTACGAAAGTAAATCTTTCATTAGTTGACTTTATTATAGGGAAATTACTCTCTAATTAGAATAAATATGGTATAATAATTGTAGCCAACTAAGCTTAACATTGAAAGAGTTCATGTACTAGTGAAATAAGGATATAAATCAAATAGTGTTGGAAACAATAAAAAATAAATCAATTTATATATACTTTGTGAATTGTCTATACTGGTGTCATTTTGAGAATTAAATGTAATATGATGTCTCCCAATTACATAACATAATTTTAAAAATAATTTTCGCCAGAAACTAAAATAATCTAAAAAGAAAATAATATTGATTTAGTAAAAATATCTTTAAAATTAATTAAATGAAAATGAAATTTTCAATCCGATATAACTGTTAAAGTTCTTTCATATATCTTCTATAATTTTCTGAGTGAGTATTTAAAAAAAAAAAAAAAAAAAAAAAAAAAAAAAAAAAAAAAAAAAAAAAAAGTGTATTTCAAATGACGGCCGTTTAATTAGTGTTTTAGTTCATAATTTTTTACTTGTTAGTTGTTACAACTCATTAATTTGATAATATTATTTTCTATTGGCATAGATTCTGTTAGTATAGACAATATAAATGAAATCAGTTTTTCATTTTAAAGAATAAAAGAGTTATTATGGGTTATTGAAAGTTTCATTTTAATAATGTTCATAATAATCCTGAAAATTATTATTAACTTTTTTAATTTTTATTATTTACGGTTCCAGAATTGTCAATAACAACGAGACTGTCTGAAGGTATGTGATATATTTGTTACAAAAAGATTTACTCGTACTGTTATTCATGTTTCATTGAATTTTTACCACCATTTGCTTCTTATAATGCAAGTACTGATCCACAATAATTTAACAATATGCGGAGAGAGGGGAATGTTTTCCAGTTTCCACGTAGTGTGTGATGTTTGACGAAGTGGAAAAAAAGGGATCGTCTAGCGGGAACACAATGAGAGAGCAGCAACTGGCAACATTTTAATAGAAACTGTGACTGCTAGAGGGGAAATAACACAGGATACTGGAATAAATAAAAAATACAATAAGGAAAGGTAAGTAAGGAAACTGTTAATAATGAAAGAACAATAACACTAGTGAAATATACCTTGACTTTTGTTATTTATTTAAAGAAATTGTTATGTAAATAAAAATCCTTATACATTATTATTTATGAAGCACTATCTCATAACTCTCACAATATCGGTAACAAACAGTTAATGTTAAAAATAATGTTAAAAATAATATATATATATTTGAAACAAAAAATTTCAATTTTAGATAGTAATTAACAACATTATAAAATTGTAATTCACAAGGATTGTATTATGAATTATAAGTATTATATGTTATTACTTTTTTTAGTTCGGACTACAATTCTATTATTGAACTTTAATTACTTGTTTCGTAAATGAAATTGTCATCATAAAATTTCTAACATAATAAGCTTCGTTTAACACGACACATGTTAAAATAAACAAAAGTTTTTCACCACGTATGACGGTGTGACGTGTTTTCTATATAGTAACGAAGCTTATTAATGATTGAAGAAATTTGATGATAATAATTTGATTGTCGAAATCTGTTATTAAATGTTTAATAATAGTTGGGTTATAGTGCAATGCCCATATACCAAATTGTATTTAAAAATCTATATACTCGTTGGGTTATAGTGCAATGACCACATACCAAATTGTATTTAAAAAAAACTGTCCACTCGTTTGGGTTATAGTGCAATGCCCACATAAAAAATTGTTTTAATAAACTGTCCACTCGTTGGGGCATAGTTTACTACACAAACAACAGACGTCAGACATTAATCCCCAAACAACTTTTTTGTAGTCAAGGGATTTCAAAACTGATGTATCCTTAAATACATCGATTTTTTGACTCATAACATAACTTTTTCTATACTAGGTGAGAAAATAAAATTAAAAATAAGTTTTGTATTTGAACCAAGATAGAGTTTATGATCACTATATTGAAAAGTATCACCATACATAAAGATAAGTATGTCTGAGGACACGATAACTTTAGGCTCCTTGTAATCGCCGTTAACAAAACTTCATAAATTCCATTCTTGTCTAAATAAATCCCAAGGTATTTTAGGTTATCATTCCGAAGTCAATCGTGGGTGGGTTCAAAATTTGAATAATCAATATTCACCTTCATATCTGTACCCCAGCAGAAGTGTATACTTGTACAAAGAATATAGAACATGTTTCTATGTTTACTTAACAGGTTAAAGTTTAGTAATGGGAACAATTAAAAGTAATTTCTGGTAATATTATCTTTGTTAATTACGCTCTATTTGTATATTTTATCTTTATTTTCTGTTTAACTTGTTTTTGTTTGCAAAAGTATTTTATTTTGAATTGTAAATACTAATTTTAATTTAATAATGGTTCGTGTTTAGTTTAATAATTTGAAACAGTTTTAAACACTTCTTGGAGAACAAAATCAATTGAATAATATCCTTCTGTGTAGCCAATGTGGTAAATGATATTTTTTGTTGTCGCAAAATATCTGTGAAATATAAAAGTTTGAATGGAAACAAGTATATCCCATAAAAATTAAATTTTCCCCTATGTAGTGAAGATTACTTCGTTTAATTATACGCTTTGGGCTTGAGGCTGAAAGCAAATTTTTAAGTGAAAATGTAGTACTCTGGCTATTGTAATTCATTTTTGTTTGAAGTTATGGATTTTAATTATCTTTCTACAGCTAATTATTTCTAAATTTGTTTTTTATGTGTAATATAAATGTAGCAATAAATGAACATTCCAAATACGTCAGCTCAATATACAAAGTATAGTGTTCGGTACAACTTTACAAGATATCTAAGTGGAAGAATCTCGGATGAATACATTACCTATTAGGATCTGTCAATATCCAATGGTGAAATGAATGTACCTGCTTCAGGTGTTCACATTAGTATAAGTTCTATACAATCTTCACTCTTCACATGAGCTTACCTTTGCTAAATAAAAGTAGACATTTTATATCCTAGGTCTACCACTTGATAACGAGAGTTGATCTAATCTTTCGAAACGTCGTTCATAATTTGTATGTCCAGAGATGTTGGAAAATGTCCAAATGAATTATACCAACAATAGGTAGGTAATAATTTATTTTATATCTAATTTAATTTTTAAAGTATTTTATAGCTGTTAGAAAAAATGGAATGGTTCGACTTGAAGTTTATTCAAGGTCAAAACACGTAAATTAATAACCATGTATGGAAATGGACACCTAGAATTTTGACTGAGTTTAACTTTAATTGAATAACTAAATCTAAATATTTCAAATATAGCTCCAAATGATTAAAAAAGTTTAAAAAAACAGGCTTGCATTGTGTTCAAAAACTGAATTTATAAAGAAATATATTATTATTGCATAAAAAAATCGTAGTATTTATTCATAAATAGGTCTACTAGTTTGTATTACACATTGGTAGAGTGTAATTACACAAGACTAAACCGACATAAAAATATTCATTTTATAGAAAATGACTATACTCGATTATTTGTCAAATAACCAAAAAAAAAAAACCAACAGCTAATAAACAAAGATCTTTCTTTTTTAAATTACATTTATTTTGGTTAATAAATATTTTTTTTACAACTGTAAATAGTTCTAGAGTATGTAGCTAGTTTCTCTAGGTGTAGTAATATCACTGACTATGTAGTGAAAGAATGGCCTACGTTGCACTTTACAGTACACTTACTCATTTTGATTGTGTGTAATTATTGTGGACTATTGTTAATTTCCCTAAATCGGCAGGTTTCTTTTAACCGCGTGACTTGCATCCCATTATCGGACACTCATTACCTTGTCAATTTATGATCTTCAATAGTAATTGCTTGCTTGCAGTCAAACCTATTCATCTCATCTGTCACTGAAGATCTTTATGGATATCTGTATTGCGGACGTACCATGGTGCATTAAGAATGCGTATAGAACTAACTATGATTTAAATGTTACTTTTATTTGTGCGTCTCTAGGACACAGTTTTGAAGAGTTCATTGTATATTGACAAATTCGATATGCTTTGGATTTAATACAATAGCCTAAACTTTAACACACGGATTCTCGTTTCTTTTCCAAATATACTTTTTACCGAAATAACAGATATTTAGCCTCGCTCGTATGTGGTTTTTTGTCACGATCGGTAATCATAGTCATGTTGGTAAAGTTAACATGAATATTTAACACAATGCTATTTATCCAGGTAATAAGTCATTAGTAATTTAAGTCATTTCGGCAAAATGGGTTAAATATTGAAACACTTTTCCAACAATAATAATGTATTACCAGTCATAGATTTTTGTAGTTTGTAACAACAGTTGCATTTGGCTACTAAAATGTTATTTTTTCCTTATATTTAGCATGGATATAGTATACAATTTTTATAAAGTTAATTATTTCAAATAATTGCAAAATAAACATTTATAGCAACCACTTTGTTAATCCATAATGGAGGTAACACATTTATTTAAATTTTCACAAAAAGACATATAAAACATGAATACGAACCAGAACTACAAAATTAATCACTACGTAAATGAAATGGACGTTTATTTAAAATTTAGGTCTTTATAACGCGTTTATTATTTTATTCACTTTATTAATATGTTCAATAAAACTTTGCATTACATTGGTGGATAAACACAAATGTTACATCTGCGAATACAATGGTAACACAACTAAGTGATATCGTAAGTTACAGCTTAGTATATAATTGCTATTGTTGCATATAATAGTAATAAAACATCATATATTTTAGAGAGTTAAACATTTATTAATTAATAAAATGATGACATAAATTAACCAATACAGGTTTATTGATTTATAGAAGATAAATCTCAATGGCAAATAATAACATTATATAAAATCAAATTGTTTTGCGATTAATAATTTTGTTTTACTTTTAAAAAAATTCAAAATGATTTTCAAAAGAATATAATCCAAATCAGGAATCTCAGGTTTTCCATTCAAACAAAACGACCTCCATAAACTCTAGCCGCGAAAATTCCAAACAGATAATCCACCAAATTACCTAATTTAAATAGGGCTAGTGATAGATATGCGAACAGAAAATTAACAAATAAAATTATTACCAGGATATAATTTCATTTGATATTATTTTATATCCTAATAAAACCGACATCAAAACTAATCCAAAAAATCCAATTAATCCAAGAAAATTATTCAAAATAAAAAAAAAAAAAAAAAAACTGTTGCAGAAAGATTTAAAACTCAGTATGGAACCACCTTTAGAAATCAGATGCGTCTACTACTTTTTCTTAAAGATTGCAAAAGAACCGAAAGCCGATAGACAAAAAGAATAATACCATTGTATTTAGCCGAATCTAATGCACAAAGAATCCCTGTTGCATAGTTAGCTATCTCGTACAAATAACTAGTAAGAAGTAAAAAATCTACTTTATTTGTCATCTTAAACTTGGGCGATGTTTGATTTGCATCTGTCATCTAGAAAAGTCGCCCCACCCAACTACCAAATCGATCCCTGATTGGTTATTAGCTGCTAAGAAAATTTTATTGTATATCTTTAAATGTTGCAAAAGAATAATTGTGTAAATTGTGTAGAAACTTCCAGCAAACATTTGAGAGTAACCAATCATTCTGAACTCAAACAATGTTAGTTTCTATTAACTGTGAGCTTTTTTAAATATTTATGTTGTTATTGATTTTTTAAAGGAAATTTACATTTATACAAATTTTGTTTCTGACATTTATTATAACTGTCTATATTTAGTTTTAATTACGTTCCAAATCACATGATGGCAAAAATACTCTCATACTTCAGGGTTTCAACTGTGTTGTTTATTTAGGAGGAAATATTTTTATTACTCAAGATATTTGGTTTCCTGTTGATTTCTATTGTTTCAAATAACTTTGGTGTCTACTAATTTTATGAAAGTAAAATTATATGTCGATATAAAATAAGTATGCAAAACCCAGCTGTCATATTTGTTCATCGTTTTTTGGGTGTCCAAGTGTATTTACACAAGAGCAACATATCCAGATATTTTCATTATAATGATGTCAAAAGGTATTTTGCCAGGTTTATACTTCTATCACAAAAGGCAGGGTAAAACCACTTACACTTCCATAGTCTTTTTTATAAATTATTTTAAATTTGTTCAATGTAAAAATGAGTGAAATAGTAACTATTTGCAGAAAATCAACACTGATTGAGAGCGAGTTTAGCTTGAAATGATTAATAATCTAATAATTTGTAATCTAGCTCTAAAATTTCAAAATAAATAAATGTTTTGATAATTTAAAAAAAAACGAAATTGTAGTGATTATCGTCTAAATAAACCATATATTTAAAGAAAAATAGATGTACTGATTTATATTAATTTGTTAAATTATGAAAGTTATATTCTAAAGACAAAACGATTTTGGTAGGTGTGAAAATTTATGTAACTATGTTTAAAAAAATATTTTTTTATCCGTTTATGATTTTAACGAAAAAAGTGTATTTACAATAAATATAACACTAATAAAATGGAGGTTTTAGTTGGACTTGAAAAAGCCGGATGAAAACAAGATAAGCTCTGTTCGTGATGAGTTTTATACCTAATCTCCAATACAGAACTCCCAGAAAGTTAAGTCATTTATTTAGAGTTTCGGACAGGTGGTGAACAAACTTTTAAGTCTGTGCAGATTTAGAAGGCAATAGATCACTCTAGTTCATATGTTTCTTATATGTATATAGCTGTTCTGCGTCTTTGAACTTGTCAAAAAATATTAAGCTCTATGTGAGTAATGTGTTTATTTCATTTCATGTGTTTTTGTTTTGTTTACTAAATGCTTGAAATTATCGCATTAAGAAAAGTTTGTCCATCAGTTCTCCAACTCCTTCAAATACCCTAACCACGGGATTGCATACTTGTCGGTTATAAAAGAAAATGAAAATTTCGTAGACCTCCCAAAGCTAAATTGGCCATTAAAAAAAAAAAAAAAAAAAAAACTTATAATTTCTGTGTTTCAATTTTCACAGAGATATTCATCAACAGTTTCTGTATCTGTAAATTTAGGTGTCATAAACGTGTGCTCAGAGTAACTAGTACTTTATCGAAATCTATCGTTTAATGACGGCGGTCATTGTTTATTTATATTTGAGACATGTTGAATAATTACATAAATTCCAAAACCAGCTATTACAAACTATCATTATTTTGAAACGGTTAGAATGTTATACAGATAAATGTTTTTTTTTATTTCTTTCTTTTTCTTTTTTCTTTTTTTTTTTTTCAAGATTTGGAAAATAAAAAGGATACAAACTTTCTTACAAATCATCACAACAAAACTAAATTTACACAAAGAGAAATTGTTAATCAAAAATTATTTCTCATAAAAGTAATAATCATTAGAATGATTGAGTCGGCAATGAAGTAATATCTATATCATTTTGGTAATAGGGGAAAATTAAAATTGAAAGCAATGTACCAAAATACATGGAGTTATTACTTTATAAATTAAAAAGATTCATTACAGCTCTCAAAGTGAAGTATCCATTTCCAATCTTGTTTAAAACTTCCTTTTAAAAACTTGTATAATTTAAAACTGTCGAGAACATGTAGTTAAAATTTACATTGTATAACACGAAAATAGATTTGTTATGCGAATGCATTGCACCATAATGTAGTATACACTCCAGTGAATATAAACATTGAAAGACAACTCGTGAAGAGGGCACGATAAAAGTTTTAACAATTTGTATAATATATACATTTACTCTTTTATATGACTGAAATTATTTCTAATATTATTAGAAAGAAAAATGTTATCGACATATGGTTGATGTAACTGTTGGAATGGTAACACCAAAACAAATTAAAAGTACACTGATCCAATAATTATTAGTGGATTTAATATTTGGTATTTTAAATTTATTATTTAATTTTCTTTAAAAAAATAAAAAAGAAAGTATTTTATATTTCGTTTAGAATAAAATTACAACTTGAAAAATTGGTGTTTTCTGTGCAATTTGCTTTCAAACCAATCTCGTCAACTTCCAACCGAGTCAACCACTGTTGATATATAGTGGGTTTCTCCCGCCACCGTACCACAGGTTGGAATGAACCAAACTGCACATAAAAAACCTTTTGTCTTAGGTGGAAATTGAACCCATAACCTTAGGTACCAATCCTTGATCAAGGGACTGACGCCTCAAGCCTCTTAACCACTAGAGTTAGTTATTTAACAACAATTGAGTGATGTTGCCACACTGCTTATCCTACTCCTTAGTTACATTAACAACCCGTAAAAGGATCTTCGGTTCATTACTATTATCTCAGGAACTATAAGATGAATCTGATTGAAATTTTTTGTGTAATTATGAAACTTAGTTACATAACTGGAAACTCAAATATAGTTTTGAACAAATCTAGCCTATTTAAAAAAAAGTGATTTTTTCAAATTTAAAACGTGTTTTTTATAAACATCACAATGTTTTTAAATTTGTAAAAAAAAAGAAAAAAAAGAAGATTTTCCATATATGTAAAACTGTATATATTTTCAGGAGAAAAAACACAGAAGTATGATATCTTTATTAGTATTTGAGAAAAAGGGCCATTTGTTAACATGGTGGAAGGTAGGGCGCAGTGACCCCTTAAAAGAAATTTCCATTTGCAAATATCTCACCCTTCGTTTGGTTTCGTTAAACTGACTATATACTCGTATATTAATTTTTGGCAACAGGGAGTAGACGATGTGAATAAATTTTTATTACATATAAATAAATGTTAATACTTAAATTTTATTTGGAGATTTGTTAAAAATGTATAATTAGTGAAGTAGAGATTTATGCAGTTAAAAAATAATACACCTGAAATATGAAATCATTAACTATTACAGTTTACATCTATGAAAACATTTAACCTTAAAAGCCCATCGTTAAGAGCAGAAAGTCTAAGCAGTACCCAAATGGATTTTTAAATTATATAGACCTAAATAAATTAACAGATTCTCTTTATAATAAAAAGGTTCTGAGAAGTTTTAAAAATGATGTAAAATTTATAAATAAACCACCCCCAGGATTAGACAAAGTTAAAAAAACGGTGCAACACATTGCACAACGTTCTCACTCATGCATCACAAAAACTAATCAAGATTATTTGTCATCAAATATGTGAGTACGATAGTTATCAATCAAATAGTGAACAAATATTTAAATAGTGCGTATACTTTTATTTTGCCATAGAAGTGCCCTCAGCGAAAATTGTATTTCATTAAATACGCCGGTGAAGGTGTATTTTTGTTTTTTTCCAATTATTCATAAATTGATTTTTTTTATTACTTGCGAATTTCTATAGTAGTTTGTATTTAAATCTTCACATTTCACTAAAATTTTAACAAAATTAGTGTAGCAAATTTTGAATAATTACGCCTTTTATAACAGCTACATGACCGATTTTATTAGCGATAACTCATTAACCAATTTTGTTAAAGAGATCGTGACTAATACTCTTTGTTTGAGTCCTTAGTGGTTACATCTGAGCACAAGTTGATCACTATAATGATTAAAATCCATTTTTAGAAAACAGTAATTTTGAATTTTTCCTTGCTATAACTACCCTAAAATTTTGAGTGATCGACAAAATGAAGTAACATTCCAAAATATAACCAAAATATGCTCACATTCCAAATTTGATCAAAATCGGTACACTAATTTGGGCTCTAAAGCACTGTATGAAGAAACATCAAAAGAAAAAAAAAACATAACATACACCATATATATTATAATATATAGGCTATTATATTTATAGATTCAGAAGTTTTAAAGCCTTATAAAAGGCTTTTATAATTTGTTTATAATTAATTTTAAAAATAACTACAATAAACTAAATTGAAAAAAATGTGAACTAGCAGTTTAACTAGTTATAAAATATAAAATTTCGTTTGTCTTAAAATTGTAGTTAAATCTTCTATCCTTTAATATTCATATATGGGATATCGACGTCGTCTTTCGTAAATAGGTTGAAATATAAAGAAGACAATTCAGATTTTGGTCGGTAACATGTATTTAACTTGTATAAATACCAAAATGTCAATGAAGACAGGCATTAATCTGAGAATTACTGCTGGAAAAATTCGCCACTGAATTCAATTTTAAATAGTAAATAGTAGTTTTTTAAAATACGTTAGTAAAAAACTGGTGATAAATATCTGTTTAATTTATCCAAAAACATCGTCTTGAAAACCGTTTTCAAAACATTTGTATACAAACATAATAGTTGATTTTGTATGGGTGTAAATTAAAATTGTTGGATTTTTGAAAATTACCATTTAGTGGAATTTTGATGTTTTCTAAATTTAATTGACTTGCTTAAAGTGAGTACGAGGGTAGTAATCTAAAGGGCCATACCTGGATGCACACCTATTCTCTTGTAGTCTTGGGTTAACTCCTTATTTTTCAACTATTCTATGAAGTCTCCATTGAACAACATTTGTTCTCTTCCACTCTAACGCTATTAGAGTATTCAAGCGTTAAGTGTCTGTTATTTTCTTCGTTTCCGTATAAAGCGATGATGACCGATAATAGTTTTTAGCTTTTAAACAATAAGCAAAACGATATTCATTTAATTTATGTTAACGAAGTAAGCCAAATGCGTAACGCAAGTTAAAACCCAAGTAAAAAATATATATATATATATATATATATATATATATATATATATACCTATATATATATATATATATATGTATGAGTTTCGTTGAATAGTGGAGTAAAAATAGACACTAAAGAAATATATTATACCTAATTTACATATGAAAAAAAGAAGGAAAATTAAATATACCTGGACGGAATATCCCCATATTCAATTATTGTTATCTATGATAACTAACTCTATATCACTAATTTAAGAATGAATAATACTGTTTGTCAGTTCTATATAACAGATCAGAATGAATCTTGTCTGTAGTTATAATTAAAAACCTAATATTCATTTGATTGTTAAACTTTAGTGTAAAAATCTGAATTTTTAAATAAAATTAAAACAACAATTTTTTACTATCAACCACAATGTTTTAATAGAAACTTGCCGACCATGGTTTCGCTAGTTAAAGCATTGTCAAGGACTTATACAAGAAATGATGGTCGGCAAGTTTCTATTAAAACATTGTGGTTGATACTAAAAAATTGTTGTTTTAATTTTATTTAAAATGGAATACCACCAAGTACCTACGGTCTCTAGCATAAATAGTCTAAATTTTTTAAAAAATATATTTCAATTTTTAAATTTACTCAAAATTTTTTCTGTAGGTATTAATGAAACTTTTTAACCTATTAATACATTTGTTTAGTTAGATTTAGTTTATATGTCTAATGTAAAATAAGATCAATTTTCTATATTTATTGATCACTTTTGTAAAATCCACAATATTAATTAATAATTCCCCAAAACAAAATAACAGGAACAAATACAAAAACTTACATAATATTAATAATAATTTGTTTTATTCCCTTGAACATCATAACGTAATAACGTACATTTCGATAACGTTATAATTTCGATGGGTATCATCATAAGATATTAATCGGTTCTAGTTTCGCAGAAATGTTCAGTAAAACTATTGTGGTATCTTTAGTTTTTGATCCTTTTATTGTAGTTAGGATAATTATTTAATTAATATTGTTTCAATGTTTATTATTTTTATGGTTCCTAAGAAAATTTGTACTATCTCATAAAACAATTACGTTTTGAATTTTTAAGCCAAAGTGTGGCATTTTAAAACCGATATTGTTTGATATTTGTGAAATATGCATCGTCAGAACAAATATTAGTTTCAAATAGCTTATCTATTGTAAGCAATAGCCATTGAAGGATTAATCAGGGGACCACTCCAGTGATTGGATTAAATTTAATGTTTGTTTTACATTGTTAATTCAATTAATTAAATAAAATATTAAATAGCCTATTATATATTGTTAGAAACGTGTAGTTTAAATCATATTCAAATCAGTAATGATGCTGAGAACATAAACATTTTAACAACTGTTATTAATGTTTTAATACAAGAGAATATTGTTTTAAAAACTGTAAATTAAGGGAAAAATTGGAATTATTTCCAACCTGTGGCGTAGATATGTGATGGTTAAAGAAAAATTAAATATTTCTACTTTGGAATAAATATTTGAGGAAAAGTAAAACAAACTATGTAAAAAGTAATTTAATAATATTTATTTTAGACTGCTGTGACTGTTGGGTATGAGCTGTAAATACTCTCCAATTAATCGATTTATTTTCAAAGGTTTAAAGAATGGCAGCTGGAAATTAATTATTCTAAGCATATACAAAAAGGAACATATTATTTCAAACTAAACAATATTACAAGCCTTTAATGTTTAGAACTAAAATTGATATCCTGATTTCATTTAAATATTTCTAAATATTTAAATGTTATGTTGTTTATAAAGATTACCCAACTTATAAAGATTGCAATATAATCTAATAATAGTCACTCAATATAATATAATATATATATATATATATATATATATATATATATATATATAAGTTGTGAATATTTTATATTATATTGAGTGACTGTAGGGTCAACTGTTCACTCATTTTGCTAAAATATTGTTTTACACTATTTTATTACTGATATTAGACCTACAGTATGGTCTGATCTACTTTATAGTGTGATGAACATGAATTTATTTTTCACATATTTCCTTGTTTTGAATTACTTACAGGCGGAAATATTATATTAAATAAAATACCTCTATATGAGATATGGTTTTAAGCACTAGTTCATAGCGTTGCAAACTAAAATTTTTTTGTCTGGTATTAATATACCAACATTTAATTTTTCTTTCTTTCTTTTTTTTATTGTATAAAAGGTCTTTTATATTTATTGTATAAAGGTTTTTGAGAATCGTTGTATAACGAGTTTAAAGCTGCATAAAATGATTTTTTCAGCAACGTGATGTACCATGTACGAGCAAAGTTTTCGAAAATAGTCACTTAAAGCGACCGCTATTTTTTTATTTACCTTATAATAATTCATTATCCTTAACATAATGTACTAACTTTACTTAATTTAGTGTGGATCAGATTTCTAGTTCGACTACGCTTATCATTTTTATGGGAAGTGAAGGTTTTTCGTTATAATTTTTGCTCAGGCAATGACAGATGGACGGACTATAAAAAAAACTTTCATTTCCTTAGGTCATAAAATGATATCCTCTAAAAAATTAGGGCGTTACAAATAAAAAACACGCAAATTCATTTGTTACATTCCACAAACAAGAATTTGTGTGTGTTTTATTTGTATAACATGGAATTCTATCAAGTACCGTCTATCACCAGTATAAACAATAATTAGGGCGTAAGTTATAAAATACATAATTTACGTATGCTAAGTGGGTAAAATATAATAATAAATTACATAGAAATACAATAACCATTTAATAAAGTACAAATAAATAAATTGATAATCGTAATATCCAATAGAATCTAACTGAGAAGCAAAGTATTCAGAAAATAACAATTTCGTACAGTTGTTGGGCTGGACTGTAACAGCTCTAAGTTGGTTTCATAAATTTATCTTACTTCACTTAGTCTGTGTTTCTGGGGCTCAGAGATAAGCCATATACCGCTATGAGGATCTCCGTATTACATTTAGCATTCATGCAAATCCAAAGCTGTAATAAATTAAATTGCATCCAATAATAAAAGAATAAATGACTAGTTACATTGCAAATAAGTTTCATTATTAGGCCTCGGATGCTATTGTATTAACTTTTTTAATTTTAGTGTGTTGGACAAGGTATTTTACTTGCTCCGCTAATTTGAAAACTTCGGAATTGGTATCAATGTATGGTTTTAAAACTCCATTAAAACTCGTAATATTGAGTTTGTTTTGTATAATTAATTTAGTTTTGTATAGCTAAATACCTTATCCAAGAACGAGTGCGTAATTTGAACCAAGTCCAAAAAATAAAATTTTTTAGTGAATCAGTTTAGGTCCTTGATGTTAAAAGAGTGATTAGTAAGTAGAATAATGACATTTGTCCTGCCATCCGTGTATATTTAAAGTACGAATGGATTATTTTTACTTAGGATCTGAATAACCTAAGATAAACATGTATAGTGAGTTATTTTTGAAAATTGGCTCTAGCAATTGTAAGAAATGTTACAAATGTTGATCGACACCTCATAAAGACGACACAAGAAACATTTAAATAACATTTGTCTTTTAAAAATAACCACCAACCGATACTAGGATTCTATGAAGTAATTTATTTCTAATATTATTTGAAAACTATTTGGTATCAACATTTTGTTATTACACGTCTTGACATAGCAGTATATTATTTAAAGAACTTGTATATTTTAAGGGCTACATACAACCTTACAGATAAATGGTTTTATTGAAACAAACGTACATTTTAAAGAGAACTTCGTTATACAAGTAGGGAATAAATTTATCCCTAAAGGTTTTTCATTTAGTCTCTCATATGAACAAATTATTTTCTTATATATATATATATATATATATATATATATATATATATATATATATATATATATCTGTGTGTGTGTGTGTGTGTGTGTGTGTGTGTGTGTGTGGGTGTGTGGGTGGGGGGGGGGGGTACAGTTTATTTCAATTTCATGCATTCTTTGGTTTGATTTCGTACAATGCTGTATTTTGTTTTTCATTACATTTTCCGAGTTCGTTAACTAGCACGATTGGACAAACTGTTCAAATTAGTCTTAGAATTTTTTAAAATAGGTAGTCCCTTTTTACCACTAACAAAGAAGCATAAAAAAAAATTAAATTCTATTTTCAAACTCGGACCATAATAAATAAAAACCTAAAAGTACAACATCCAAATATGACTTATTGATATCTTTTTGATGGGGGAATATATTAAATCGGCCTTTAAAACTGCTATATGAGTCCAGTAAAATAGAAAAGTTGGAAACAATTAAAACTGGACTTTAAAAATCACAATTTGTCCTAGTATTATGGTAATTTGATTTATTTAAATGATTAATCTTGTCATAATACGGGGAGAAAACGAGATACAGTTCTACAGCTTCTATACAGGGCCGGTTATTGTATTATTTTGAAGCTTCTATTACAAATTGTAACATCTTATAAATAAAATAAATTCCAAGAGGAAACATATATATATATATATATATATATATATATATATATATATATATCACTGACAGGAACCAAATCAATATACATTCCCTACAACTCTAACATTTGTTTTACTACCACTTATTTCATTTTATTCATTCATGTTTTAACGCACTTCAAACAATTGTTTTTAATACCTGATTATATTTGCTATAGTTTAGAAGGGTGTATGCTAAAAAAGAGAATTAAATTGCTACTTTTTCTATTTAAAACTCCTTGAAAACAAATCTATAATTAAGTCTAATTGTCTTAACGAATAAACTAAAATATACCTATAGAAACTGTAATTTTGGTTTGTTTTTCAGTTATACACATATTGTATGGGTACAATTTTGCTTAATATTATTGAGTTTAGAGCTTATATGTATATTGTTTTTCATCAGTAGAGGGTAACGGTATATTGTATTTTTACCAACGTTTCGTTCTTATAATGCAAGTAATGATCTATAAAACCTACATAATGGGCTGCGAAAAATCAGCTTTCACATGGGTAAGGAAAATTTCAAATGTGAAATATTAGACTACGTGGACAAACATGCGTGAGCCTTCTGGCGGAAATACAATGAAGAGAGAGAGAGAGAGAGAGAGAGAGAGAGAGAGAGAGAGAGAGAGAGAGAGAGAGAGAGAGAGAGAGAGAGAGAGAGAGAGAGAGAGAGAGAGAGAGAGAGAGAGAGAGAGAGAGAGAGAGAGAGAGAGAGAGAGAGAGAGAGAGAGAGAGAGAGAGAGAGAGGGAGTCAACTGGCGACATTTTAATAGAAACTGTGACCAACAGAGGAGAAAATGAAACAGGAAACTGGAATAAATAACAACGCAAGGATACAGAATACTAATGAACGAATCTATTCATCCAGAGAAACATACGTTAACAATGTTGTTATTAAAATAACAATGCGTGAAATAATAGTCCATTACTATGACTTTGCTGTATAAACTTTCAAAAAGCTAGAATATAAGATCATCATGTTTAATACTCTGCTCCAAGAGCTTATTATTACGCTTTAAAATTGATTACTAACTTCCAGGACTTATACGTAAAAAACTATACACTATTTTAACACAGCTCTTTGTAAAAACCATGTGAGAATTGAATTAGTGTCCGAAAATACGTAAATAAATAATGATGTAGATAATCAATGTAGAGGTTAATTTGAGGTTTGGGCCACATTATAAACTGTAATTTCGTTGGGCGTTCAATTGTAATTTCAGATTAGCTTAAATGATCTATAAAAGTAAACCCAAACGTGAAACGCAGGGAGGAAATTGTGAATTTCAATTTAATTTGAAAATTTGAGCGATGGTTAAGATAGAAGTTCCCATTAATGGATTTGACTATTTCAATTTTATCTAATGGCTTGGGTAGGGTAATTTATGAACCGAATTTTATTCTGTTTTGATAAATATTACTTAAAAATGGGGTGTTAAACTACAAAAATAAATAAATAAAAAAAAAAAGGAAAAAATAATAACAATAACTTTGCCCCTTATTCAAACTAACATAATATTTGATAAACACTTTAATGAAGAATAGAAGTCAACTTTTGAAGCGAATTATTCTGGGTGACGAATATCTTGCAAATAAATTAGTTTGTGCCAAGAATAATTCTAACACACTTTGAGAAATTTACAAAGAGAGACTGGTACTGTAAATTACCTTGTCATTATGACATAGAGCATACGAGGGGATGATCAGCTACTTTTGACCCTTTTAAAACTTCTAGCATCTTCAATACATTTTTTTTTGTGTCATAATATCTAAATATCAAAGAAATCACAAAAACGACATCTAATTTCAATGTTTTTCGGTCTGAAGTACAACTTATAGTGAATTCATAATTTTATATAAAGTGTTGAATCAGTTTTAACGAACCAGCAAGACAAGTGTTGGTGCAAATCGATAAATACGTAAGTATTTAAAAAAATGTTAAATTCACGTTAACTGTCCTTTGAAATCTTACTCAAAAGAATATAAAAATAGCAAACATTGACATAATACTAATCTTATGAGTAGGATCGGTACTTATTTCATGGTTTTAGGTCTTAGATTTTCCATAAGACGGAACTCTCCCGTTGGAATTCTTTTATTTTAAACAGAAAATGCAGATACCCAGTCTTCATACCAGAGCAGTGTTAAATAATTGGAGAATTAATGATAAACAAAACTTTTAATTTGTTTCACTATTTAAATATTGACAGTTTCAATATATGTTTCAAAAAGATTTTCCTGTAGATGTCTAATATACAAGAACTAGTATAGTATACAGTGAAAAATAACACTGTCATTTTGAAATGGTGTTAGAGACTTTTTATTTTCATTGTACTTCATGGGACAATTATTTTACCTGTTAATACGGGAGGGTACAAATTTACATTTTTCTAATAATTATAAGTTAAATTATAAATATTAAGTTGGCATGAATTATATTTTTACTCGTGTTTAATATAATACAGTTTTAACCAATGTTTAGTGTAGAATTTATAACTCTGTGTAGAGATTCACAAAACTGTACAATGTATCACTTTTACAGTGTAGTATGTTTTGTAATTTAGTACCTTATACTATGTAGAATCATGTGTAATGAAAAACCATGAAAGACATAGAAACCTGTGCAATGCAAAACCTTGAGACGTGTAGAATCATGTGTGGTGTTTAGCCAGTATAATGAAGTACCTTGTACAATGTAGAACTAGGTTTATCAGAGTGAACTATGTTCAGATTAAGGAGCAAAAAATCTTTTCTTTTTGGTTCCTCCAATTCAATTTTATCTTTTATATCATATCATTTTGTGGAATAAATATGTAATTTACAAATATTTGATTTTGCAGGTTTAAAATTGTCAGCCAAATATACCAAGATATCGTTGAGAAAATGTTAATATTTGATAGGAAAAATAATAGATTTAATATAGCCTACTTTTTTAAGAATGTAAATTCAACTTAGTTATATTTTGATAAAAGTTGGCATTGCATCTTATATTACTTACTGGAGAGGAGTTTTGACTTTATATATTCTGTCTGTGTGTATTAATTATTTTTAATTGATGAGACTACTTTCTATATTAAATGTTGAGCTTGACTTATGAGAAAAACTATACAGTATAACAAACACACAGAACACAATTCTCATAAAAAAAAATACGCCTAAGTATCAGACGCGTTTCAACGACAAGGTCGTCCTCTTCAGTAATACACCAGCTACACCAACCAAACCTGAGTTGTGGTTTGGTTGGTGTAGCTGGTGTATCACTGAAGAGGACGACCTTGTCGTTGAAACGCGTCTGATACTTAGGCGTATTTTTTTTTTTATGAGAATTGTGTTCTGTGTGTTTGTTATACTGTAGACTACTTTCTAATGATGCAGAAAGGAATCGTTAACAATTATATAGAGAGCAATCATTTCTGCAATAATTAGTTGAACCTCCTTAACTCTGTGCCTTTCTTGACGTTCCGTTGCTTTCGATAATTTACAAAAAAAAAAAAAAAAAAAAATGCTAGTTAAAAACTAAAACTAAACAAGAATATATATATAAAAAAAAATATATATTTATTCTCAGTTCTCAGTTTAAAAAAAGAAGTAGTGATTAGGCCTCTGGCTTCCATAAGGTTTCCTCAGAAAAATACCGTCCCTCAGAATTATGGTTTGTCTTATTTTCATCTCTTATAATTCTGGAGTTGCCAATAGATATGAGACTCCTTGATAGTAGTAGGTTTATTTTTGTAAAATTAAATCACATACACTATTCAAGGATAAAATAAGGCAAAAGCTTTATTTTATCCTTGAATATGGAGTTTCAACAAGAAATATCTGCTATTACAATAAAGTTTACATGCACTATTACTCCTGTTGGGTTTTAAATTTACCAACATTTGCTTCTTATAATACAAATGATAATTTAGAATAATATAAAAGTATTAGAGGAAAAAAGGTTCAGATTCTACATACTTTAGGAAAAATACAAGTCCTTATTATTTGACGGTCTGGAAAAAAGGGCGATAAGAAGGGAGCAGCAGTTGGCGATATATTAATAGAAACTGTACCGACAGAGGAGAAAATAAACCAGGAAAGGAGAATAAATAAAAAAATAACAGATGGTCGTAAAATTAAGGAAATGGTACCAATCAAACGTACGTTACAGATTTATTATTTACATAGCAACATATTGCATGTAAAACAATTAAATGACTATGTCGCTTCTGACAACATGATTAGGAAACAAAATCTATTAAATTACAAGGAATACTAAAAATAAATTTAGAAGCCCTAATTTTTTTTTTTTACATTATTGTAAGTAAAATACACAAAAATATCATAATTAAAAAATATTTTAATTACAAATAAATTTTGATCGGAGAAAATATAGGATGTTCAACTATTACTTTAAAATATTTTCAGTTATAATGATCGGCAAACTATATTTACTATATCCAACATTTCAGTAAATAGTTTTAATGCTCCCACATTCCCGCCACCAATAAATAACTGGACAACCGAAAGTGTTAAACGCTAAGAGATTCGTTGTAATAAGCTACATTTGTGAACATTTCAATCACTAAATGAATAAAAACCCAACTTATATTTTACTTATGTAATACAAATACAAAACACATTTCAATGAGTAAGACCTCTTCCTCAGTTGTTATGTGCACTTAAACTCTCAGTGTCAGAAAGGTTTGTGTAATTGTTATTAAACCGGCGTTTTGTATTTGTATTGAATAAAAAGTGTATATTGTGTTTGTATACATTTGGTCATGCGAAATGTTTAGTACCGCTACATTTTACACGTGAATATTGAAGCCCAAATAACTTGAAAAAAGATTCAATTTATTGTAGTTGATGATATTGATTGTTATGAAAAGCTCTAACAAATTGTTTTTGTGCCAAACTATTTTCGATATATGCTGTGCCAATACAAGTTGACGTTAAATCAAATTTTAATACAATCTTTATGGATTGGATATGTTTAGTAAATTGGATTTTTCTTAAATCTTTGTTTAACATGAAGTGTAGCTGTACCCCTATCTATATTTAAAGAAGGGGTTGCATCGGACTACACTTCCCTTTATACAAATTCATGTTAGAAAGTGTGAATATTATCAACAGGTTCAAGAACATTTAATCAGGATGAATATAATTTAAAAATAACGTTTTAAAGTACAAACAATCAATTAACGGTCTCCGTTATTACACAAAGGAACTATGTAAAAGGGTAAACAAGCTTCGCTAGTTTGCAGTCTTCCACATTATTTTTTCTCACCTTTTTGATTTTTCAGATCCGAGAGTCAAAATATAAAACCGTAATTGAACTCGGGGAACAAAATTTACACCATCCAAATTTAATCAAAAACATTTTAAAATAGATTTTAAGCAGTCCAAATAATTATAAATAATACCTCTCTAGTGTATTAAAACAAGAGGAATAAAAAGTACAATAAATGTACAAAAATAGTTACTCACCCGTCTCCAAAAACTAATAAAACCAACAGAAACTATTCGTCACCAAAAATGTTATTTCGGCAGTGTGTTGTTAGTGGAAAAATATATAATGAACCACGGACGCCGACTTCGTAAAAAAATTATACATTTACATAGATTGGTCGTGAGTGTAAACCATACTTGATTTAAATTAAGCTTTAAATTACGGCGGTGAAGGGCCACTTTGTTTTTTTACCGTAATATATTTTTTACAAAAAAACTATATTTTTAGAGAAATTGTTTTTCACAACCAATACTTTTTTGGGCCCTTAGAGGCTACAAGTATGCAAAATTTGATCAACATGGTTTTAGCCGATATTGATAAAATCGTAATTTTTCTTATGGCAGCTATTCTCAAAGTTCCATTTGAACAATATGACAAAAAATTGGTCCTAACTTAAGTTTTTCGATACAACGTATAAGTGTGAAAGAAAAACAAGTGTTATTGAAATGTGAAAAGTAATCTTATGAAACCTAAGAGGCGATGAATGCAACAGTAGTACGGTATGAGTGTTGTGATCAATTATTGTATCTTCTAAGAGTACAGAGGTGTGTAATAACTAAATAATGCCATAATAAATAGTTGAGTTGTTATATATAGGTCACCGACTTTCTCTTCCATAAATTGTATGTCATATATAAAAGTAAATTCAGATGTTGATCGCAAAACATAAATTTTACTTGTTTATAAACCAAAATATTGTACCATGTCAAAAGGATACAAGGATGCTATTTAAGAGTATTCGCCATTGATTCCAATGTTATAAATTATGTATTGCTAATATATAGTTTATTTTTGGCTTACGTTATAACAAAACTAATGACAATACTAGTTTATCTTGAAAATCAGAAAAATATTTTCATAAAATTTATACATAAACAAAACAATGCAAATTTCAAACACCATTTTGATTTCGTATAAGATAAATTTTAAAACAGTGCGGCTTGTTAATTACCAATTAACACAATCTCTATGTTTGTTGCAATTAAACAACTTAAAGGAAGTAATTTTATATGGAATGCCTAACTCACTTAGTTGTTCTAAAACTGCTAGATTGTTGGTATAACAAAATTAGAACTCAAAAATCGGTTTTTTAATTTGTTACGAGTATTTGTTACGGGTATGCTACTTTAACTAAAAATACTTGTTGACTTCTATTAATTCACAAGTAATCTAAAGAAGGAATCAAAGATTATACATTTAAGAAAAATCACCACGGGCTGTTTAAAGTATTTAACGAAGATAGAAGAAGAACAAGGAGAGACATAAAGTTACTTGTTTGTAATTAACAGTGAATCTTCTACTTAAAATATGGTTCAGCCGTTTTGGTTGCGGAAGTGTCCAACAAATGTTGTATTGAAATTTATAATTTTATACACCCATATTTTATTTTAAAAATCGGTTTTCAAAAATAAAATTAAAATAAAATACCATTGTTCGTTTTACAATACTTTTAATTATGCACCACTGAGGGGGAACAAAGTATGATCATGCTATTACTTATATTTTAATATTTCGTTCGCAGTCTTGTAAAAAAGGAGGAAATGAGATTAGATTGTGAAACTACCTTATAAAAGGTTAAATTACACTTTATTTGAAACGGTTTTATAATAGGTTGGGTAGTATATTAAGAGTGTTTTATTTTCTTAGAAATATTTGTCCTCCGGATGTTAAGCGTACGTTTTATTTTTCTTTGGTTCAGAGTAGGATAGCTGGGGAGAGACTTACATTTGTAATCTAATACCTATAATTAATATTCAGAAAAAGTTTGTCCAGATGATCCAAAAGTAGATTGGTAAATTTCAAAGCAATTATCCCTCTCTTTACGAATATTAAGTTATTTTTTATAAAAAGTGGAAACAGGCAACTTTCTGATAGGTCTGATGGGAGGAGGGTACTGTTAAGAAGTGAAATTTCGCAATGATAAAACCTTTTAAAACTTACTTTATGAAGACTTTTGGTTTCCTGGGGCCAAAATTATTTAATGTTCTGTCTAGCCACATCAAATGTGAAAATTCAATTTCTTTTTTTTGCGAAAATTGAAAAGTTGGCTCTTTGAACAGGAGGAGGTTGAACACTTGTTTAATGTATGCAGTTAATAGTAATTGAATAGTATAGTCACCCTTATGTATTACTGCTCTTACATATGTTTTGGAATATGTGTCAATTTTATTATGATTTGAATTTTTACTTTTTTCTCTCTTGATAAGTAAGAACATGTGAAATTGTTAATATTAGTGTAGAATGCTCGCCGATATTTTTGGGGAAAAGGTAAAGAAACCTCTTTGTAAATTATAATTTTTGTTCTAGGAGCTATATATCGTTAGGTTAATTTTGTCTTACTGCTGCCATATTTTATTTCGCAAAATGTACGAGTGGCTATCCCCAAAGCGGGCTATGCCTTTAGGGGAGCCGGGTGTTTTTTCTTTGTTTTTTTTTGTCTTCCAGAGAAATGGGGTGGTTTTCTCTGAAGTATATTATATTTTCTATTCAAGCAAATGTTTTTTTAAATACTTTTACTTTAGATAAGCAAATGTTATAGTTATAAGCTATGTTTTATGTATAGGTGTGTAAGTATGATTGGGCGTAAGTGTATATATTTAAGAATATGGTACAGGTCAATGTACACTTTATGTCTATTGTAGATTTGTTAAGTTTTTTTGTTTCATTTTGGTTTTTTTCCTCTTTTTTATCTCTCACTGAATACTAATGTATAAAATAGCTGTAATAGATGTGTTAATATTTTGTATCTGTATTGATTCTGGAGGGGGGGGGGAATAACCAAAAATCGATAATAGCAGTAAATGGGTGATATTAAACTATTTATTAAAATACCAATTATAGAAATTACTATTATACAAGTAATAATAACAGTTATACCTTAACATGTAATAGGAAAGATTTACTTTTTTAAATCTAATGCAACTTTGGAAAGAAATTGTTGAATTTAGGAAAGAAATATTATTATTTAAATTTTGTCGTGTCTTCCAGAATAAAGTTAGAATTTGTACTGTAAAAGTTTTATTATGTCAATTGGATCATAACTTCAATTTCATAAACTTATGAATAAAGTTGTGGAAAACTCAATTCGCTAAAATATAAATATAACAAGATGCGTTCGTTTCTTCACAACTAGTATTCTTTTCAAATATGTATTACGTGTAGTAATATGTTTCAACTTTAAATTTTATTCTTGTGGTAAAATTTCTTCTTAAGATAAAATAATTAATTAATAAATTGATAAATAATATATTCTTCTTCGTCATGTATTGTGTGAATCATTAAAATCAGTTTTCCGGTTTAGGCTGTATTGAATATAGAAATATATTTAAAAAATGTCTAATATTCGGTCACTAATCCGGATTTATATTTAGAATAATATGAAATGAAGTATTTCTAGATTAAGTGATTGATAATTGTTTATCCGAAACTTCCAGATACAAGGATTATGTTTCATACAATAGTAGCTTAGATTAAAAACCGACAACTAACCTAAGGAACTGTCATTATGGAAGTATTGTCAAAAGTTGGCTAGAAATATTTTAATAATTTGTTCAAGAATATAGTGACTAAAACCAGAATTTCAGTATATACAAATTTATAAATATATAAGAATATAATACAATTTAAATATAAACTATTCTAAGACTAAAATCAAATAAAATGAATTGTTCATCTGATTAAGAATATATCATACCTTTCATATTTATTTAAATTTAGAAGGTCATCAGCAACTAAAAGCGTTTATCTCTCCTCTACAACGTTTTCCATGTGACTTAAATAATACTTTAATACTGTTCGCAGTAAGAATTTGATTTATTCACATTTTTAACAAATATCACTAAAAGTATTTTCAATATATTATGTCACCTGAACAATATGATAAGTTAGAATCACATCATTGAAATTTTGTCGGTAGTTAATTAAAAGTTAAACATTAAATAGTAAAGTCGGACAAAAAGAGAATCCTTCACAGATGCAATGTTGTTTTAATACATTTTCTCAGTATCAGAAACGTTTGAATATATGTTATATCAAAGCTGGTGAAATTGCGACCCTTCAACAAACAATAGTAGTCTACTGTGCGCTGCCTCAAACTTTGAAGCTAACACTTGTAGTAGAGACAAAGAAAACTGACAATGAAGGTAAAATACCTTTGTAAGGTCTGAAAAGAAATGATAATTACAAACAAACAGTAAACAACTTCATACAACAAAAACATAATACAAAAAAGAAAACTTTCTCTATAAACGGCCGACAAGTATCTTCGGGAGGCGTGAAAAAAGTAATGACTTTTAACTTCTTTCTAAAAGCCTACATCAGATTTTGCTAAAGTAAACATCAAACTTCAAAGTTACAGGCACTTGATTCACTCGTTTACTCCTTCTCTTTCCTATCGAAGATGTAATTTAAGATTTTAAGATGTTAAATATAATTGAGAAATTAAACATTGTCAAATGAATACTTTTACACTATTAGATATTATAATTGTGATATCATATAAAATATAAATCGAAATGTAAGAAAACTGTTTACAACGTTGATCTTGGGAAGTTATTACCCAACTACTTAAATATTTATCATTTGTTCCAAGTTTTTGGAATTCTTGTTTTCCTTACTTAAAGAAATATATTTATGTTACAATTGAACGCAGCATCTTAAACAACTATATTTACGATACAAATATAAAGTCAAAAATAAATTAACAATGTTTTTGACTATTAATATATTGATTAATGTTTTAGAATTCGCAAGGTGAAGGCCTATGTATACGTTAACGGACAATGTTATAGTAAGACTCACCGATTACCGTACTTTCAACTTGTTAAATACTCTTTTCGCCTATATTAGTGTCTTTTTAATCCCCACCTGTAAGATTTCAATGAACATCCTTTTCCTATTATCTAGTGACTCAAAACACTATTTCTAGAGGGTGTATTTCGCGGACTCACTTGCACGCAGAAAAATCGAAAGTTTTGGACTCCTTGGAAGAGAACCACTTTCATTAGGTGTTCCTTGTAATGGTTGTAGCAATAATGAAGTTAGTTGTAACGGCTAATTTAGGGTTTAGAACCATATATACAAAAAGTAATTTGCAAAGAGTGGTTCATCGTTTCCTTCATTTCGATTTTACAAAATTACACTAATATATAACTTATACAGTTTGTCCCAAGAAGGTATTTACATTTTTAAACAACCACCAAGTACATATGAATCAACCAAATTGTAAGATTATTTCATTCATATTGGAATCATGTCCAAAAGCGTACCAACCAAATTTTAAGACCTAAAAAGCTATTACAGTTAGAATGTCCAGTAACTTTAAAATTAATTGAGTTATCATAAAATATCTAACAAATGTTCAAAAATTGAAGTACACCATTTCTATTCGTTTATGTTTTTACAAGTACATAATATGTAGTTATATGTTTTATAAATGAAATGTAATAAACGAAGTATTTTTCAATGTTACTTAAACGTGTTTTGTATGGATCTTAATATTTAAATTAATCATTTATTAATACAATATTTGGATAGTATGCATTTCTTGACGATTATCAATCAGGATTGAATGAGGTCTAGGATCAGAAGACGGCATAAGCAATGTTGAATCCGGTAATCCAGTAGGATCACTAGAGAATTTTTCGACTACAATTTAAAACGGTAAATAACCTAACTATTTAAAACAAATTAACATGTCAAGAATTCCTTGCATACTCTTTCATATATTATTTTATATTCAAAAAAATTATGAACAAAGTATGTATCAGTTTGAAAAAGCACATATAAATTTCGATCAAAATCTGTCTACCAGTTTAAGAAGTATGACACTGCATTAATAATGCCGTCAAAAAATCCATAAACTATATATTGTTTTCGATAAATCTCAAAATGATATTTTGGCGAATATTTTGCATCTATTTTGACCCAATTACATAATATTTTCTGTAGCCAGTACATGTATGTTCGAAAGTAAACGGCGCCATATCGTTACCAAAAACTTTTATTGGTAATTTTATTAATATATAAACATTCATACATATAATATGTGAATGTCATAAAGGTGGATATTTCTATGTTCGGCTTACACTCATTATAATTTGAGTCCTGCTGGTGGTAACGCAGTAAAAATTTATTTATTACACAAGCAAGACCATTTGCTTCCGGTTCTTCAAAATCTATTGAAATCTCACACTCGTTATACTAGTAACAAATATCAATTTGTCTGGATTGGTTTAGAACTATATTTTATTGAGTTTTAACTTATACACATATAATTAATATTAAAACCATTATTCAATGACAAATAACTCACTGACAAATAATTGATATCAAAATATATAAAATATTTAATTACCTTAGGTCCGTCTTGTGACTTCGTTGTTGATTGCTTTTTACATGTTTCGAGGCCGTAACCCCATCATCAGAAAATTACTTTGTTCACTTGAAGAACTCGTCATTGATTATATTAAAAAACACATTAAACACAAGAACATACACTGACACAAAAATAAAAACAATAAAAACACATTATATGAGCTTGTCTGACATTGTGTACTCTGTCGTGTCTATAGGAGTACTCCTATTTTTGTGTCAGTGTATGTTCTTGTGTTAAATGTGTTTTTTAATATAATCAATGACGAGTTCTTCAAGTGAACAAAGTAATTTTCTGATAATGGGGTTACGGTCTCGAAACATGTAAAAAGCAATCAACAACGAAGTCACAAGACGGACCTAAGGTAATTAAATATTTTATTTAAATTGTGACTTGGAACCAAAAACATGCTTATCAAAATATATGTTGTAAATTTTAACTAAAATTACAATTAATTGATACATTTAAAATATATTTGAAAACCAATATATGTAATATACTATTCTAGTCTCTTTGTTTTTTTTCATGACGGGTACCATGGTTACAACGACAGACGGGAAGCGTGTTTAACCAATATTGAATTTCTAAAAGATTAGGTTGTGTAAGGTAAATATTTAATTGACAATCGTAAAAATCCGACGAAGAACGAAGTTTAGAAAATGAATTTTCGGATTCTATTGGTTAATTATATAATCTATGAAGTTGAATAAAAACCGACTAATATTTAGTTTAGGACGACCAAACCTGTCCTCTACTGTGAATGTTTGGTGACTGGAACTTAATCAGTTTTAAACTAAATGTGTCGGTATTGAATTTCCTAAACTAACTATGTAAAGACTAAAGTGGTGTTGGAAGGAGAGAGAGAGCTAAACTTGCAGAGTTATAGGAATTCGAAACATTTGGATTACGAAGTACTTAGACTATCTATTGGAAATAAGTTTGATCTACGGTATTGCGCAACTAAAGTGAAATGAGTAAACATCATCCTAGTTTCGAGTTACTTAAATTGAGGAGTGTGCTGTTGCCTATGAAAGTTAATAAGAAGAAAAGCATATAAATACTTTTTGAACAAATCTTAAAATATTAAAAAATTATACGAATTTATTTTGGACTATATTATTTTGAGTTATTTCATATTATTTATAATGTTAGCAAAAGATTAGGAAGGGTACTTGTACGAGTGAAAGTTTTATCAGTGAGTGCTTAAGTGGGTGATTGTTGTATTGGATAAGGAGAGGGAGAGATGTTAGTAGTATTTCATAAAATTCACTTATGTACTACAACGGGGATATCGTTGAATGGGAACTGTATTTGAAAACAATTAGGAAAAAATTAGAATACTTGCAAGGATTTTATACAGTAGAAACAACATTTGCTTTTTTAAACGAGTTTGTGGAAGTGGACTATGACTTTGGTCTAATGTCACAATTCGCGAACCCGTTGAAACATCGAGTTTCTGAATTAGTCATTTTTAAATAAAAAATCAGTATTTGATGAATTTTAAAAAAAATATGAATTTAACGGTTTTAAGAATATATAATGGTATTACAAGTTGTACGCAATTCATATCTAATTCTAATATTTCATATTAATTGACGTAGGCCTAATTAAAGTTAAAGACAAAGTGAGAAGGGGAAAAAATTTCAAAGTTGGTCAAAATCCAAAATTTAATATTTAAATAAACTACTTGAAAATCTAAGAAAATGTTATTCTTGAAAAAATTCGGGAATAATGATCAATTAAAAAGTTGGCAGAAATGTGTTACTTATAAAAGTAAATAAAATCAAAAGAAAAGAAAATTCCAATAAAGTAATTATTAATACAAAGATATTAAGATATATAAAAGCAATGACGAATTGAGTAAAAAATAAATTCCACACCGAAATAAAAAATTAATACTTTTCACACCTTTTATGGAAAAATGGAAAAAGATAATGGAGTTAATAAAAATTTCAGATTAATAAATAAAAATAATTAAAGAAAAAGAAAATGAAAATCCAGGGACAAAATAAATACAGGAAATTTATTAAAATTGCGAGTGCAAAGAGAAGTGGAGAAAGTGTCAAAATCGACAGAGATATGGAAATTGGACAAATTTTCCCTTTCAGCTTCGAAACTTATACATGTAATTCTACGAAACTACCAAGTTTCAGTCAATTAGGAACAAAGGTGCGAAAAGTAGGATTACGAATTACACAAAATTAGTATCAACGATATCAGAAGAATGGTACCACCTAGAATCACAAATCCAGATCATCAGGAAATCCACGGTCAAGTCCAACAAGATGCAATAATATAAAATTACAGAAAATTAGGAAATTGTACAAGTTTAAAATAAAACATAAGGATTTCAACCCAGTACAAGTTTAATTTTGCAGGACCAGGTAGTGCGGGAAACCATGACGTCGCGAGGGTCGGAGCCATGAAGCCAACTGACAACAACAGTTAAAGTATAAACTAATTAAAAAGAGTTTAGAAGAGAAAATTGAATATGCCAAGATTCAGAATAAATAAGTACAACACAGTGGAAGACAGAAAAAATAAATTAAACCTATTATTAAGTTAGATTAACCAAATATCGTATCTCGCCAAGAAGTGAAGAAAATTGGTATGAGAATATGTTGTATTTCGGCTATAATAAAGAGCCGTTGATCCTCTTGGCGGACTCAATTGTAATCATTTTTCAAAGGTGATGATCACCTACTTCACGACAGTTTGCATCAGATTCTTGAATTAAATTTGTAAAGTAAAGTCAGTAGTAAAGTAAAGTAAATGTTAGAATCAATTAAGTATTAGAGTCAAATAGGACAGATTTACGTCATATGTAATGGGACAATAAAACCAGGACTGCAAATTGGCCTAGACCTAGCTGTACCAATGGACTAGAGCTGATAGCAGATTAACAACGCAGATCTACTCCACAACCTGAAAATTCCAGGAAAGTCAACACGCCGGTCAAAGTTTGACATTTTTATAACATTTGATAAAACAGTGAGTTGCCACTAAGTGCAATAAAAAATAATTACAAACCCTTTAACAGTTTTTCCTGTGATATTTTTTCTGTCGTGAATAAATTGATATGTTATGTTTAATAAGTAGGTTGTGTGTGAAAATTTTAATTTGAATGGAAAAAGAATTGTTGTAAATTCAAATTTTTAAATTAGAAAGATATATGTAATCAAATTAAGGAAAGTTTTAATTGTTGTAAATGTTGGTAAAATACCAACCTGCTCTTAATTTTAAGAATTTATTTGTTTTATACTAATATAGAAAATGTTTTTATAAAAGAAAATAATTTTGTAAAAAGTAATTTGATGTTTTAGGCTTACGTTTTGTTTAGATTTTCAATTAACATGTAAAATAAGGGCAAAATTTTCGTTTTGTATTTTTTGTTCTGTTGTGTAATTAAAAAAAAGTGATTGTATGCTTTACACTTTTGTAGCATACAGAATATATATATATATATATATATATATATATATATATATATATATATATATATATATATAATTTAATTTATTCAGGTCACCTAGAGTAAACCAAGCCCACAGACCTGCATTTAATTTACAACCGGTCTTATATATGTGAAATGTTTAATTTAATGCAATTAATAATATCTTTGATTTAAACTATAACAAAAATTTATGGATTCCAACAGTCATCTTGACACAATTACTACGAAATGTGTATTACTATAATCCCTAGATCACTTTCAGAAAAGTCACTTCCTTCAGAGATTTACTTTAAGTGGATTGCGAACGTCTGGCAATCCCGAAGTGTATAACTGGATTTACTTTTCTTTATGTTCAGTAGTCTAGATGTCTAGAGATCCTCCCTTTAGTCAGGTCTCTCTTCACAAACTCACATTATCTTCCAAATCTTCTGCTTTTAGGTTATTCGAGGGTAGAGTCTCTATTTCATTAAAACGTTTTCTTTTTTTACCTTACAAGACGATGATGATGACAAGGTTTTTCACCTTAAAAATGTTTATAAATATTTTTTAAGGTTTAGTCATTTTTAAATTGTTATATTTATTATTATGCAGTTTTTTATGTCTAAAACTTACTTTTGTAGTCATAGTGGATATTTTTCGATGAAACAAGAAGATAGTCTGAATTATTTAAACAGTATCTAAATAACATACACCCATCTCTAAAATTCACCATGGAAGTGGAAACAGAAGAACACTTAAATTACTTGGACATCACAATCTATAGAAGTAATAACAAACATCAATTTAAAATTTACAGAGAACCTACCCGAACCGAACATACAATTAATATCACTTCTAACCATCCAATGTCACAAAAAAATGGTAGCATTCAATAGTATGATAAACCGGTTACGCAGCATACCAATGAATAAAGTAAACAACAAAAGAGAGCTAGACATTATCAAACATATAACGACAAGCAATGGATACAATCTCACCATGGTAGATAAAATTGTTAAGGAAACAGAATAAGAAACATAACTCATCACATATAAACAACAATAAACGGGAAAAATTAGCATACATAATCACAGAATACAGTCAACACATAAATCATGCCATAAACAGCGTATTAAAAAAACAGGGATACCAGACCGAAAACAGCCTAAACAGAAAAATTGGAAACCGTATTCAACCCAGTTCAACAGATGTGGAGAAATACAATGCAGCATGAGTATATAAAAAACCAAAACGTTTACATAGGCCAGACTGGAAGAACATTTAAGACGCGGTTTATAGAACACCTACCCCATACAAACAAAGGAAAAAAAAACTCGTGGAAATTTGCAGTCCATATAATTGACATGGACCAATGGACAATTAAAAAAAAAACCCGAAACAACTTATTCACGCGAGTTATATGTTAACAGCCTGTCGAGAAACCTTCATCTTCTCTTACACAGGGATTAAGAGAGTGATAGGCTTTTTAAAGTAACACCTGAGGAATAAATATATAGCCTACAGATACAGATTATTACATGTTATGAAAATCGGATAATTTTAATAAGTGAGTGTTGCCTTGGTTGTTTCATAGAATGCTATTAAGGGAAGGCGATAATTTAAAAGAAGACACAAACAGACATTTGAAATGGTTTATTCTATGGAAACTTATTGTTTATTCCAACGTCCGGAACACAACTACCAAATGTGTCCTTCCATCTATTACAGACTTCATTTATGATGGAAAGGCTATTTATTACAACAATGATATTTTAACAATAATGATTTAACGTCATAATTAAATACTATATAATGATACAAAATTGTTGGGAAAGTTCATAGACCTCATTACAGAGCCAAAATTAATTATGTACAACATAGTGCAATACCTTATTGTTAAAGAAATACACAATTATAGAAATAAACATATACATATCTAAACACTTATTCATACATTCACAGACACAAGCATTGAAATATTAAACCAAAATTCCACCCAAATATGTAGTCCCATCAAAAATGAAATTAAAGGAAAATTATAGATTGTTCAAAAGTTTCAATGCCTAAAGGCAGCAAATTCCTTACATAACTCTGGAATTATTACTTCCATACTTCATAGTAGCTATTGAATGTCAGAGGAATTTCTTGTTGTTTAACATAGCAACCACCTATTTTTAACTTGAGGGAAACGCTATATTTTTAAGCGTTCGTCTGTCCTTTGTGGCCTGACTGCGGTTGGTATGCATGTCAGGTTGGAACAGAATATTCCTCCCCTTTTTTTATAACAAAACCGTTTATGTGCATGAAGTACAGTTGTTCATATTTTTTTCTCTACGTTTTAATCTCTAATCTGTGGTAACGTTTTAAAAGAGAAATATAAATTTTATAATTTCTTATTATGTAAAACATTTTAGTTCTAATTACACATATTAACCCAAGTATTTGAAATATTTTATATAACCAAATAACATCTGGAAATTACCAAGAGTTTGTAAAAACATATAATAAGTTTTAAATTTTAACACAAACCTTTCCTACTGGCTATCCAGTTTCTTTCTTTTTTGAAACAAAATACTAAATAGTTTGTGCTCGATTTTTGTGTATCAATTATGCTTTATCAACCTTTGACGCAGTTTGTTATTGACAATTATGTCTGTTTATTTTATAAATGTTTAAAAAATTAATGACGATACAATAGACATGTGCTTGGTATTAAGCCACATTGTGAATCCTAAGTGAAGTGTCATATTAACAAGAGAAAGAGTGAAGTATATTAACACTTCAAGTGATGTGACTCGAATAACCTAAACTTTATCGTTTCTTATGTGCAACACCGTTGAATAAAGTGAAGTAAATTGAAATCATTCTCTGCGTGGTATAACTTTCAGTAAATATACAGTATTCCATGGTTGTTGCAATAATGGGTTTTTGAAAAAGAGGAAGAGAGAGAAATATGTTTAAAAAATGAACGTCTTGAAAGAAATGTTTTAAATTTTACAAATTTCCATACTCCTTGCTTTATGTGTAAACATTTTTATTAAATACCAGAGAGAAGATTTTTAGGATTCATGTTTTAATGGGAATAGACAATATTTAATGTTCTATAATTTATTCTATAGATAGTTAGAGTAAAATAATAACTATAACAGAATTATAGTGAGACGTAGATATCTGACAATGAAATGTTCACCAATCCAAGCCCCCTCTACCAAGTCAGATATGCTCCCAGTATGTAAATAGTACTGCCTTTCAAGTCCTGCAAGTTTTGTTTGAATTTCAAGCTCTGAGAAAATCGTATATTCTAAATAACTAAAAATATTTCAAAACGGAAGTTCATTTTCAGATGATTAATAAATCTAAGTTGTGGTTAAATTTTGTAAACTCAGAGTATGATTCAGGCCACTTATTAAATGGAAGTAAATCGAAAATTCTAAGCTAGTGTTATATATTAGGAAAAAATAATAAGCCAAAGATAAAACAATTACGTTACTTAATTCATAAAATCTAGTACGAATCTCAGTCCGCTCAGTACATTTATGCTTTATTATAAATAAATATGATGATCATAATATACAAAAAGATTAAAAAGTTAAAAACTAAAGTAAACTTTTAAAAACCAATTAAACTTTACAAAAATATAAATCATTCAATGACTAATGATATTTAAAAAAAAAGAAAAGGAAAGAATTCTTCCTTTTAATGTGTATAACCAACACAGTATGAACTTTAAATTACTTTGTTTTTATTAACATTTTAATATAAACTATTAATTATGATTTTTTAGCCAACAGTGGAATTCTAAACACTGATTTATTTTAAAATGATTTGTATAAATAAAGTTTTCATTTACAGAAATATTTCTCTTCTGGTTCGTTATTATTTTATTTGTATAATATATATTGTTAATGATAAGTAGCTTGCAGGTTTTTTTCTGTTATATTTTAGAGGAGATATGATCAGCTATACAATATAAAAAGAGGTTACACATTTTAACTACTGTAAGCCATTGGAAATCGCATTAGACTAGCAGAATACGATCAAGTAAAACTACACCTCCCAGACACACAATGAGCAGTTTTTAGTTAAAAATTAAAAAGCAAACTATACCATAAAGTTGCTATACTGCTGGAATGAAATCATGTATTCATCAAAATTAAATATCTCACGTGACATTTTAACAAATTGGAATAATGAAATCTTAAAATCTAAAACTATTAAATGCAAAACGATTATTGATTGTACATATTATTTTGTTAAGCTCTTATTTGAGGGCTGTTGAGAGAAATCTATAGTAACTCAATATTCGTATCTCTCAATGGGAAGAATCAGAGACGAACAAAAAAAAAAAATTAATAAGTAATACAACAAATGAAAATATGAATATTATTTTAGTAATTGGTTATATATAACAGTCATAAGTAAGTTGTGACCTATAACTCTTTAATATTTCAATTGATTGACTGGTTGGTCATAATATACAGCTTAGATGAAAGTTTTGTAATATTAGATGAAAACTTAGTATTTATTAAAATTTTAAAAACATATTTGAGCGAGTATATATATTTATTTATAAACTGTACGTGTGCAATAACTGAAGATACCCGGAACAATATTTTTATCTATAAATCGTTCGTTAACATACTTCAAGCTATGCTTCCTTTAACATTAGGCACATATATCACAATTTACTATGGGTTAATAGCAAAGTGTGCTGCCCCCAAGAATTTGTTTCCGATAATGAAAAACCATTTTCTTGTTCCCTGTTCACACGATGTATGACAATTAATTATTCTAATTAACATTGTTGCTATAAACGTAAACATTTTGAAAATATTACATTTGAAAATGTTGTTACACATAAAAAAGTAACAAAAATATAAAATGAAATGTGGTAATTTTATATTATTTGGAAGTGTATATTATATAACTGGAAACTCACATCATGATACAAATACTTAACGTAAATAGTATTTTTACATATAACTTTTATCTCAAAGAGATTTGAGGTTCTTACTTAAAATAAAATAAATTCGATAATTTGCTTCATATATTCTTTTGACTGGGGGGATTTAAAATTTGACAAACAATCTTTTTATCAAAGTAATATTTTTATTTATTCAATATGAAATTCAATCTTTGCCATGTCATTGGTGTCAGACAATCTGTGTAAAATAGATTGCTCATCTTCTAGTTATAGAATTTCCTTCTATCTTGAGCATTATTTAAATTACGGCTTCTATTGATATTTAATTTGTATATGTTTGATTAAAGTTCAAAATTTAATTTGGTTTTTTTCTTTAACATTAAATTTCAATCACTTTCAAGTTTCTTAACAAAGGAAGGAAATGGAAGTTTCGGTGTTTATAAAATTCAATGTGTTTATCGACCAATTATCGCCTGGAAGCAGAACATACATACTTTATGTTGTAGTTGTATATCTTGAAAGAGTTAAACCTAAACAATGAAATGGAAATTATCAAACATATAGCGCAAAACGATGGTTTTAAATTTTCAATGGTGGACAAACTCGTACATAAAATACAGAAAAAACTTGAAAACCATAGCAAACCTCTACACTGCAACAATAGCAACAAAAAGACAAAATTCATTCCAATGCAATACACACCAATTGCTGATCAGCATGTCCGCAACTCTTTCAAGAAGTACAACTACAACATAGCCTACAGAACAAGAAACAGTTTATCACAATATTTCAACCACACAAAAAATAACCATGACCTATACAACAATAGTGGCATATACAAACTAAATTGCAGTGATTGTGATACATATTACATTGGACAAACAGGCAGAACATTTAGAGAAAGATTTAAAGAGCATATACCTAGTAGCAGAAACAATAGAACTACAAACTCAGCATTCACGGACCATTTAATTGATAACATACATTCTTACAGGATAATATGTCGGTGATACATAAAATAAATAAAGGTCACACCATGAACGTTATCGAAGAATATGAGATTTATAAACACCACAAAAGCAATCCAGAAAAAAATTTAAATGAAAAATAAAATTTTGCTTCAATTGCCTTTATGATCTAATATTTTGCCAACAACATAAAATCAAGGAGACATAAGAAAATCTAGTAAGGCACAAGGTACAATCTGATAAGCATTGACCAGAGCTGCACCTTTATCTTTCCAAATCAGTCTTAGAGGAAATATACCAGAATGAGGTACCTCTCAAGTGTAGCAATGTTGAACAAATTTATTTATTTATGTGACGTGTACGAAAAATGTATGAAAATATGTGTTACAATAAGTGTTGTGTATATATATATAAGTGTTTGAGTGAACATAGATAGCTGGCCTGATGATGCTGCCTGTGGCAGTGAAACATGTAGCTACATAAAAGGTAAAATACAATAATACAGACTACATTTGACAGAAAATAAATAATATATAAAATATATGTAGTTCTAAGGCTACCAACAATGAATTAAATAAATTCCTGCTCCATCTCTACATACCTAAATATTATAATACATAAGAAGTAACAAAGTCTATTATCTTCTGATTATACTAATAACACGTTAAACAACAAACAAATAAATTGTAAATAAAAAACTTAGTGTACAAATGGAGTTTAAATAACATCTATACTATAAACTGATATTATTTTAACTAATTTTAAAGAATAAAGAATATTGTAATTTTTGTACTTACTGTTACATTTTTGTTACATACTGTTACATGTAATTTTTGCAATTTCTGTTAGGGTATAGATATGAAGGTACAATATTTATTATTCAAATCCTCCATTTATTTAAATTAATGAATCCTGCGTTGTTACAATGGTAACCTGAAAACAATTTTAGTAACTCTTGTTAGATTTTAATTTGTGTTATTTTGTTTACAGTAATTACACATTAGTTTATCTGTCTACTGAAACATTGTTATGTTTGACTGTTTTAAATTGCAAGAGTAAATTATTTTTGAGAACTAATTCACAGTTACTGTTACGTTCAGGAAATATTTAAAATTAACGAGTTTTCAGTTCAAAGTTTTTGAGAGAAGTGTATTCTAATGGCGTACAAATGTCCATTACACCCAAAGTTCATTTAACAATAACTAAAAGAAGCTGTTTCTGTCGTTAAAAAGCACAATGGCTCAAAAAGTTATTTTTAATTTCGTTCATAAAGTTTTAAACGTCTGATTATTGAAATAAATGTTCGGAAATTCGTTTCTTAAAACAAAGCTTTGAAAAAACGTTTGTTTAAATAAATCATAGGAAAGTTGGTTATTTAAAAAAATTTAAATCTGTTTATTAGCTCGAAACATTGAAACTTTGTTTAGTAAAAGTAAGCTTTGGGAAGCGGCTAATACAACAAAACTTTGGAAATATGTTTATTAAAACAAAGCTTAGCAAATTTTTCAATTAATGAATGCTTCGGAAATTCGTTCATTGAAACAAAAATTTGGAAATTTGTTTTATTAAAATTTAAAACAAAGCTTTGGAAATTTGTTTATTATAACAAAACTTGGGAAGACAATTTATTAGGAAATTGTTTCAAAAATTGTAAATTAAAACCAAACTTTCGAAAGTTATTTTTGTAAAACAAAACATTTCCAAGTTTTTTTATTATGACAAAGTATTGTAACTCTTTTATTGAAAAAAAGCTTTGAAATAGCTTACCTAAGCTATGTAAAACATAAGACGAACCTTCATGTCACTGTACAAAGTGTAGTCATAAATCGTAAATCATAAAATTATTGAAATATTTTTTCTAGTTTAACTCTCCACAAGTATTTGGAGTAATTTTTCACCTCATTGTCAAATAAATATAGATTATTGAAAGTTTCATTTTTTACAGGCAGATGCATTTTAATGAGCATTGAATAAAAATAATAAATTAATGATTTGCTAATATTTTAGTAAATTGAAATCAATTAAGTTTTGTTATATTTTTTAACTACATCCTGTATAAAGGATTGCTATTCACTCAGTCATGCTCTTTGATTAGTTTTAGAATAAAAGTTTTCAAATATTGGATCAAAAGATGTCTTACGTTAGCTTGAAGCTCAGGAAATAAAATTTAAAATGTATGCGAGACTCTCTAGATATGTATTTTATTTCATAGTCTTAAGATTGTCTTTTCCGTGAGAGAGATCACAATAGTTCCTATATCGTAAAATGTGAAAAAACCAAAATTTTATTTTTAACTGAAGATCTTAACTTTTGTAAAACCTGGAAAAAAGATGTATTGGCTTGTATATTTCAGAAAAGCGTTACAGGTTTTTTATATATAAATATTGCAACCGTAAGTTATAAGGAGTTGTTCATTGTTTGCGAAGTTTTCTTAACATATTTGACAATAATAATAATATTTCATTTAAAATATTTTTGATAGTAAATATTTAACAAAAGAAATAGGTGACGTAAAAAGTATGTCGACAGTAAAGAAACATCTGGGTTCTTTCAGACTGTAATAATACCCAGACCATGGAAACCTATAGGCCTATGTGTTAATTTTTCTGCATATTCAATAAGATTGCCAAGCAGGTAATGTGTGCTAATTTATTATATTTTATGAGTAAATAAAGAAAAATGACGTGAGTTGACTTTTCCTGAAGAGTTAACTCTTCTTAGCTATTGAAGTATTCGCAGATTTTTCTATACCTAAAGACGGCTTTCAGATATAACCATACATACTTTCACTGTTCATGGATGTGTCCATGTGATTTTCGTACCCAGTTATAATTATTGCAATGTGTTTAATAGTGTTTATACAGCCTAAATTCGTTATTGTTTTTTATTTTTTTATGTAGAACAGCGTTGATGTAGGTATTAGTATTAATTGCAGAAACATGATCTGTTTTGCAGCGTCACTCACACCAGTTTCTCTGTAGTGAATTATTACAGTATTACGTGTTCATTATAATTCAAATGACATTTGATAAAAAAAAATCAAGTGATTATTCCGAAAATAAATTCCGATTTATTTATTAATACAAACACTGAGGGTGAAATTATGACGAGTTGTGGCGACGAAATAGAGGTTGAAAAAGACAGTTGAATTCAAGCCACTAATGAAACGGAGGAGATATCAATGAAGAGTATCGTATTATTTCCTTTGTTACAATACTGTACGGTTAAAGTAGCTAAGGTGTGAAAACATGATATAAAAACAAAAAAAATATATATATATGTTTGGTGAGGTTACATTTTTTAATTAGAGTTAGTAAATTGTAAGATATTTCTATTAAATTTTAATTTAGGTTTTGAGTGCTTACACCTTTGTGAGATTTTGGCTTATTTTTGATTATGTAAACCTTTAGAATTTAAACTTTACCTTTATCCTTGGGGGCTCCACCAGACTCTTGAAACGAGTCAAAAGTTTTGCTTAGCTTGTGAGGCACTCCAAAAGAACTACTAGGTTTTCAATAACTACAGAGATATGCTATGTGAAATATTTGAATATATTCATAAATTAATAAATCATTTTAAATTTTGCTTTATACTACCTTTTCTACAATGCCATAAACACATTCAACATCTACCCTAAAATTAAATTACAAAACGTCTAGTTCTAATCTTACTTATCTATTTTACACTCTTTAAATACATCCTTTAACAACTTATCCTTTACTTTATTATTTAATAGATATTAATCCAACAAAATGGCACAAAAGCTTTTAAAATTTTAATTTGCTCTAGTCTGATGATTATTGTTTTTGAAATCTGGTGTTTGATTTAATTGTTATTTAATCACCGAGATCTGTCTTACAAATACATATTATAAATATTAAATTTTACTTACATAACACTCTCCCTCCTTTCTTTAGACACTGCATCCCTTTTTTTTAATATTTGAACCTTTTATAACCCTACACTTTTATATTTCACACTACACCTTTACGCTTTACGCGAACACTCCCTTTTTCACCTTGATTTTGAGTTTTATTTAAAGACTGACCCTTACTTATACAATGAAACACTTATTTATTTTAATATCATGGAATAATTAGCTTGTTATATATTTTTTTTATTTCGAATAGATTATTTAGTAACCTTGTCGACCTTGTAATGATGTTTTAGGTGTTGTCCTGTCGAGAGATGGCGATAGACAGACCTCGTTTTTTAGAGAAACGTGTCCCACTTCTTTTCTCTCCTTTCTTCTGATTTGGTCATTTAGATTTTATTTGAATTTTAAATGGTTCTGATTGGTTTTTATTTTTTTTGCACAATCTTGCAGACATTCTGGTTGTCATCAATATAGCTTCCTTGGGAAACTGTTAAACAGCAGGCGTCTTGTTTTATGAAATTTAATCCGACACATCCGCTTGTACATCCGCCAGTCGACTGTATTCTCGATAAGTTTATTTTACGTATAAGTTTTATTGCAACTTCTTTTATTTGAATTTCTTCCCATTATTATTATTTTTTTAAAATTTAATTGTTATTAAATACGGGTGTTTCCAACAACCCTTACATTCTATCGAATAAATGTTTTCCGTGAAAAATATTTAGACCAAATCATTACATTATTAGGCATTAAAAGCCATTATCGTCCACAAAGTCAAGTATCCATTTCATAAAGTTGACTCAATTAGTTATTTTGTTGAAATGCGTTGACATAACATAACCGAAAGTAACAAAACGAAAAAGAAGGATAACTAAAAGGAATGACGATGTGTTTTAACATAAAAACTATAGAAGTGACACTTACTTAAAATCTACATACTGAAAACATGTTATATTTGTGAGGTAATTATCAATGAGTACACAATTAATTGAATATTTTTGGTTATTTTTCCGAGGTTTAGTATTCTTGAAAAGAACCGATTGGTTTACGATGACTAAATGTATAACATGGCATATATTTGATTCTATTGTATCTAAATAAATAGGAAATACGGCATTAATTTTAGTTTCCGATTTGTAGTGTGGTGACAATTTATTTTAAAATTTGATTAATTAACTAGTTTACAAAAATCAATTAAAGTTTGTACCTCCTCTGAGTTGGGGTATATTACAAGAAGACCATTATTTTTAATGTATTTACATATTCAACTTTAGAAAGCATCGTGATAAATCGTTCAAATTTAGATTTTATAATTGTTATGTGAAAATTTGTATTGATAGATCCTGACTCCCAAATTGATGTTCTTGATTTCCAGTAACTAATTATATACATTTTTCACAAGACGCCTGTTACAATCATAATTTGTTTCTCCACCAGTCACCATTTCTCACTCTATTTTTTTAAAAGACGTAACATTGTGCGCATTTGTAGGTGGTTGTAAGAATAATTTTCTAGTCTTTGAAATACTCCTTATTGTATAAGTCATATTTTGTTGGACAGTTATTTTTCATGGGACATAGCTTTTAAATTCTAAGCATATATAATTTCTTACTTATATAATAACCTCCTAATGTTAATTTATTTGTATCTTTTGGCTAGAGTTTTTATTCTCGTCCATAAGCTATAAGATGTACAGTACACTCGGCAGCTGAAACTATTTTCAAACGTAAATCACGCCATTACGATGACAGCTTTTTTTACAACAAGAAAATGGGTTAATGTATAAGATATATCTTTTATATATAATAATTGAATTATATAATAATAATAATTATTGTAATTATATAATTGTATAATTAGAATTATATAATTGTATAATAATAATTGAATTATATAAATTGTATAATTAATGAAGACAATTTTTTGTAAGAAACTCTCACATGATTTTTATTAAAATATGATTAAATGGAACGTCTTATATTTAAATTAAGCCTATTTTGAAGAATAGTTTTGGTAAAAAGACCCTCGACAAAATACTTTAGCAACGTTATAGATATACAACTTTGATCAAATGAAAGTTATTAATCTAAACCATATTATCAATTACCAATTAAAACTAATTATATAAATAAGGTACTCAAGAAAAATTAAACTTGACAACTGTTATTAAAAACTGGATGTATTATCCAGTTTTCCAAAATTATCAGATATTAAAAAAATATTTATAAACAGGTTTCCTTCTGATGACAGTTTTTTATCATCGATGTATTATTTCTGAAAAATATTCTAAAATACGTTTAAGGATCCCCAGTAGTACGTACTGAGAAAGTAGGTAACGCATACTACAGGAGCAATAAAGACAGGGCGGATGTTACGGAAGAATTCTTGCTTATTTTGTAATATTCTATGCACCTCACAGAGAATATAAGCTGCAACCTTGATGTGGAAAGTAAATCGTAAATCAAATTGTCAGCTTGGAAATATATTTAAAGTTTAAAGGAATTATAATGAAATTAAATTCTGGATAATTGCTATGAAGTTTATAAATATTAGTTTACGTTTAGGTTAGGTTAAAAATTAAAACTGTCAATGATTAGTTCATAGAATTTATTAGAATAAAGTGAGTTATCCATTATTTATATAACAATCTGTGTAAGATAAAAATTAAGTGTGTAAGGTAATGCAAGAATCGAATTTAGTATGAGATCGTCTTCTACTGATACTTACTGGGAGATTTGCCATTTTTTTTTTAAGTAGAAAAAGAAATGGAAACTTTCATTCATTCTCTAGAAGTAAAGGAAATTAGTTTTGACTCTATCCTAGAGGTAGGAAGTATTAGACAAAACTACCCTACTACTTCTAAATTATAATTAATCAATTTAAAACATGTAAATATTGAATGATATCTTCTGACGGATCGGCAAATTGGTTCTTATGTCTACTCTTTGGTTCCATCTGGTGTAGGGTCCAGATTATATTTCGAGGTCTGTCATAGTCATATAACACACCTAACTTTATGTTGCCAGTCTGTGCACACGATTCATATTAATGCATGTGATGCTAATGCATATTAATGGTCCGTAATCACAAAACCATTCTGAGCTTTAGAGAGGGATGTTTAACGGACGATAACATTCATTTAATGTTAATACTATTATGAATAATGTAGTTGAAGGCAACGTGGGTAAACTGGAGGAAAATGAGAAGTATAAATATTTACATAACTTTACCGCCACGATAGTCTATTAACATGTCTTCGTGTTTGAAGAAATGAATTTTTAAATTTAGAGTAAGGAGTCAATTGTGTAAATTTTCACAATAACTTTCTTTCATCAATTTAAAATTTATATATATAATTATATATATATAATATATATATATATATATATATATATATATATATATATATATATATGAGTTTATAATACAATAACAAAATGTTATATGTTTCAAAATGACATCAAAGTTATTTAACTGCCCAAATTGAATAAAACGTAACAATTTAAAAATTGAGTCATTATTGTCTTTTAATATTTTACTCTATTTAACAATTTTTTTTTTTTTTTACAATATTAAACAATTTAAATAAAGCATATATGTTATAACATTAATAAGGTTAAATATATAAATTTTGCAATATACAATTTTCTGTACAATCCCACATGCCCCCTAATCGTGTCTATAATATTAAAGTTATCATTAATATTTAATTCAAATTCGTTTCTGAACACAACACTATATTTGATTTTCTACCGTAAACATTGGATTCAATATTAAAATTAGAGAAGTCAACATGCATTTATTTCATATATCAACATAAAATATAAATAGTAGATTCTTTTTAACCTGGAACTAAAGGTTAAATACTTTTTGATTAGATACATTTCCTCTCTAATTATTAGGTATGGTAAATCATACTACTTTTGTTAGAAATTTGTAAATGGATTTTTTTTTTCAATTGGTTCTAAAATACAAAATTACACTACTTATTTAACAATAATCAGACAATTTTTATTATATTTATTGAGAATCCTAATTTTGTATATAGGACAAGATGTTCTATCTTATACTTTATACTGCGTTGGAACATAGCCAGAAAAATTATTTTGTATTTAATGTTTCCTATCATTATATAAAATATAATTTTCAACTTTTATATACTATTGGTGATTTAAGCACATGACGAAATCACTCAAAATATAGTAGTTACGTTCTGATATGAAACACAAAAGTCAAACTTTTTGAAACAAACTGTTAAAATTCCTGGTTCTTATGTTCGGGTTTCGTAATTTGTATGTACGTTGTACGAGATATACAGCAATTTTCCATTCGTTATCCTTTTATCCACAACTTAGGGTACTAAATTTTAAAGAAACATTATATCTAAAGATTAGATTCAGACATCGCAATATTATTTGTTAAAACATCGTTATACGTACATCTTCCTCTAACAAATCAAAAATACGGTATAAGCTCGTTAAAAAAAATGTTAAATGGCGCCCGTTTAAAATTCTTAACGTTGAATATCTCGAAGCAATTAGTAGGCTATTATTAAAAGTTAAAAGAGAGAAAATATTGTATTTTTAACAAAAAACAAAATGATTCATTAAACTAATTTGGTCTGTAGGTCAACGAATTACAGAGATGTTGACAAAAAATATAAATATAATTTCTTGGTTATTGTCTACAATACAAAATAGTATGGAATTATGATTATTTTCAATAACCATATTAAAATGTATTGCCAGAAAGGTGCCAAAATACCCTAGGTAAATATAAAATTAATTACTATGTGACAGACTTCATGTCATAAAAAATTATAAAATCTCACTCAAATTACTCAACTATTTGAAAGTACCTCTTCTTAAAAAGTACAGTGATTATAGAATTTAATCCAATATACGCATTTAAAATAAACAGTAAATTTATTTCAATTTGGAAAGAAAATAAATAAGATGATAACTAAATAAACAAAAATTCACGTAATGCTACAGAAAATATTCGAAGGTAATGTACATTCCATGGTATTACATGGTAGTAACAAAGAATTTAAGGATTGCCTAGCCAATTCAAAAATCCCTAGGTAACTCTGATAAGTTGAAAATTTCATCTTCTTTGTCTATTATCTTCCACACTACACGCAGGACTTACATACCATATTGTTTTTGGTATCCGAAAAACTCTCAATTACAATAGCAAATACGTTCTCTGGCATATTGTGACTTCTTTTCTAAATGTCTATATTAAGTGCTTCGAAAATGTAATCCCATCACCAGAACCTTTACTTGTTAATTGAAAATCGTTATTGAAAAAAAAAAAAAATAAAAAAATATTAATATGACTAAATCAATAAAATAAACCACAAAACACATACAGGCAAACACAAAGTATGAAGGACCCGTAAGCACACAATAACAGAGACTTCGTTTATCCCGGGTAGCTGTCACACAATGATAAAATGTTTGACATCGTTTTAAAGGTTATGTTAAAAAATTAAGTACATTTCACCATAATTAGTTTAACATGAATTTTCGTAAAAACGTATATAGATCATGTAAATGTTTCAAAATAATTTAGACTCTAATGTAACGGAGAATTGGTAAATTATGCTCACCATTTAGTTGAATTTTAAGTAAAAAATTGGAATAAAATATAAGGATGGTACTATGAACTAACTTTATAAAAGGGTTTATGTTTATTAGCAGATTCAATATTATTTATAAACGTAGTGGTGCATACGATTTTCTCAGGAGAGTCACGTACTGGTTGCACTAAGCGTTTATCAGTAAGTTTTACTCATTGCCTGTTCATCTGGGACACTAAAGCATCTTAGAAACTATTAGTCAAATCATCAATGGTGTAAAACTATTTTCACAGATGGAGATATCTAAAGTTTCGTAAATCTTTTGAATAAGAACCCATTTGCATATTGTTTAAAAGGTATCTCTTCAGTAATATTTATTGTTGTTTTTTTTATTTAATTTTATTTTGAGAATAAAATCATTCAGTTATAGTATATCGAAATGAAACTAGAATTGTGTATGTTCAGCGCGGCCATCTTGAAATTAAACAAAGTAAGTCAAAACTTGTTTCTTTTCAAAATTATTAATTTTAAAACACTTATAATATGATGTTTAGATGTGAGATTTCATCAAAACTATTCTCACCTCTAAACATTTGCCCTTTTGGGGGCACTTTATTTTTTTATAAGTATTTTTTGTTGAATCCTTAAGTGCCAAATAATTCAGTTGAATCCAAGTGTATGAACTGATTTTCTTGACCACTTTCGTACATAAATACAGCAATAACAACCAGTCAGAATATTAAAAACAGTTTTTTTTTTCTCGAAGGGGTATGTAGTATAAATACTTATTCGGTAATCATAAACAGCTGGTAATGGCTTTTTCAGGTTCCTTTGTTTGTCTTTAGTGAAAATCAGATAAAACACAAAGGATTATTATTTTTTTTTTTAGGAAAATGTTGCCTGCCTCATAACCTAAAAGCTGGATGAGGAAAATGTTACAGAAATAAACACATTTTATAAATAAATTTGTCAGTATTGAATATCCAAATCAAACTATATGAGGGTGAAGGTGAAAATTTGCACATTTACATAAATTAGTAATATTAACTGTGCGTAGTGATTTATTGGAAAAACTTTGATTTATGAAACATTGCAACTAAATCGAAGTGAATATACACTATCCGAGTTTCGCGTTAGAATTACTTGAATTTCTAAGTTTACGTTTGTCTGAGAAATGTAATAATTAATTATAGGAACAGCTCGGAAAACACAAGAATGTAAATAAATATACTTTTCTCTAATTTAAAAATAATTACATATCGTACGAACTCATTTTGAAATATACTATTTTGGTTCATATTGTTTGTTAATTGTTGATTATGTCCATACACGATTTTTCAGGTACTATTATTAATTAGGTATTGGTAGAATTAGTATATCATAAATAAAGTTATTGAGTAAATGATTGTTGCCCGGAAAAAGAGGATGGAGAAATATTTGTGGTATTTTATCAAATGAACTTACCAACACTATAAATATATGTACAATTGGTAGTACACCATAAATGGTACTAATTTATTTAAATACTCTAGAATATGTATATTTATTTTTCAAATAAGTGTAATGTATATTATAACAGAATGATATTATTTTGCATTTGAATAAGCAGAAGGAATGAAACTCGTCGACCCAATAACTCAGTCTTGTATTATACGAAAGCAACAGTCTGGTCTACAAACTTTAAACATGATGCATGTCATCGTTATTTAGAAATGTTATCTTGCTTACAGATAACCACAAACTGTGGACAAAATCCCCATCCTACAACAATGTCAGCTGCATATAGATTATATTTTCCAATTTTTTGGTCTGGAAAATTATCCTTGCTTTTTCAAAAACTAGTGTTTGTAACGAATTTGTAAAATTGTAAAAAAAAAAAATTGTGACAACTTGGTAGCATGTGATTATTTATAAATTGAAACCATTTACATAGAAATAAATCTGGAACCTTGATCAAGGTCCACATTTCATTGTCTATGTATCGCCATCATGACGGTTGAAGTTCCGTTTGAACAAAGGAAATTAACAAATTAAAATGTCAGCACATTCTACAGTGAGACATGACACTATGAATACACACACCAAGTCAAACTTTGGTGGACATCATACGCTTGGTGTACTCTCGTAATTAGTTTCGTCAAATTGAAGCGAGATTTTTCTTTTCTGCGCCTCCTTATAACTGTTTGACTCTATACCATTTCTCATTCGTTGTCCAGAAAATCTGGTAATATATTTATAATAACTTTTATTTAATCGAAGTAAAGTTATTAATAGTTTGTTTTTATATCTTTAATAATGAGCTGACTTTATCATTCTAAACTGCTAATTATATCCAAGTCCTCTGTTTGGTCAGATTCTCTAGTAATTGTTAAGTTTTTGATCAAATGTTAAATGTTTAGGAATTAAAATATAATATGCATGATATGTGATTGTCAGGTACTCTAGACTCATCTTAGATTTACTCAACGTTTACCAGTTTGTGGCTTAGCAAATATAACATGAGGTGATTATTTTTGTCAAAATTACCCTTGTTGGTAAGAAATAATACAGTGGTAAGTTTAAAACGTGTGAAACAAATTATTAAAAATTATATTTTAATGAAAATAAAAATATAAGGGGATATTCCACTGCTATCTTCGAACCTGGGACAGATGTAACCCAAATGGTAATATAAACAGAATCCTTTCTTTTTGACTTTTTGAATTTGAATATTCCACACTAAGTAAAACTGCGTATAAAGACCATATCTTAATCTCTCCCATAAACCAAAATTTTATATTGATCTTCAACTGTATCGAAATGTTAATTTTACTTTGAAGAATATAAGGTTACATATTCTTGATCACATTTCAATTTGTTATTCGGAGTAGAGGAGAGAAACAGTGTTTACGTTGTTAAATTGTAATTTCCAGGTCAAACATTTATAAGTTATGAGTGAGATATAAGAGTACTTGCCTGGGAACGGACCACATAACTTTTGTTTTTGAACTTTTAAAGACTTGAAAAACAAAGTATTTCTCGTATTAAAGGTATTGACAAGTCAGAGGATTCACATTTCAAGCAATGTTTAATACAATTGTCATTTAACTTTTAAGGAGAGAGATATATGTGGTTATGGTATTCGATTATGAAGCTGTTTACGTAGACAGGCTCAGAATGTAGAAAAATATACAAACTCAAGCTGAGGTTGCATTATGAAATAAACACGCAGAGTTTAAAAATATTCTAAATTATAATGCATTTAGGACGACATTGGTAGTCAAGAGGAGGACTTGGTCGTATTCTGTGGAGGACTTTAGCCACCGTTAGTGTGGCAATAGATATTGTTTGTTGCATGATTTAGTTGTGCTGCGATATGGGCAGACAAGACTTAGATAAGTTTAAAATAATTTTAAAGGTTTTAAAGTATTTAATATATAATTACCTTTGAGTCCATAACAGCCTTCTTCGATCCAATTTTAGCGACACATTTAGCGTACAGACAGGTGGTATCCTCAGGCTATACATGCTCACAATGACATTTACACACTACACATCATATTATATAATGCTTATAATTGTACTTGTGTATACGTCGATATTATACATATTAAAATTTACAAAACACATATAAGCTAAATTATAGAATTATGGCCACAAATCTTTCCCACAGTACTAGTTAACTTAAAATTACATTTAAAGTAACCAAATGAATGTAAAAAGAGTTTTAACAAAAAAGTCTTCATTTGTGCAATACAAATACAAGACGACGTTTCAATGACTAAGTCCTTATCTTCCATTGTAACATACACACAATCGTGTGTGTGTGTACATTATATATATATATATATATATATATGTGTGTGTGTGTGTGTGTGTGTGTGTGTATGTGTGCGCGCGCGCGTGCGCGAATAGGGTTTATGTGGATGTATCAAGTGAGAATTATATCTTAATCATTGAAACGTCTTCTTCTATTTGTATTGCTCAAATAAAGTGTTTTTTGTGTGGAATATTGTGTTTTCCATAATTTTTTCATTGAATTTTGCACAATGGTAGCTAATTACAGTTAACATTTTTAAAGTTTTTTTTTTTTTTAATGTAATTTATTTGCGTCTTTCTGTGTTCTAAATAAATTTTTAATTGTTATTGACTTTTCTTACACATCTTGTATTGTTTACACATAAAATAAATGATTCTTAAAAAAATGTTATTGTATTTACGGGTACAAAACTGAGCAGTGAGATCGAAGTACTTACTACAATAACTGCGCTAATAATTATTGTGGGACAATGATAATAAGGATAATATTTAATAATAAAGCGATATTGATCTCACTTTACTTGAGTTTTAAGGAAATACTAAATTAGTATTAAAAAAAAACTAGTTCCATAACATTTTGGAAGATTAAGTTACTTTAAAATGTACTATACTGGAAGAAAATATTTTTAGAAAATATAATATCTTTTATTTCATTGTAAAAAATATGAATATGTATTTTAAAATGATGATTTAATCCGCCCTGAGGACGACCTTGTAGTTAAGGGTTGAGACGTAGTGTCCTATGGAATAGCTTTACTGGATGCCAAATTACGCTTTTACATCTTTCTTCGAATAATTTATAGGAAGTTGTGATTTTTTTGCGAAGTACAACTTCCTGTGGATCACACCCTGATTCCCTCATGAATTTACTAATTGCAAGGAAACGATTACTCGTAGAAGGTAGGGTTTGTTGACGACCATTGTTGTATCGTACGCTGACAATACTAAATTGCATAACTTTGTAATGGTACCCGGGATAGCAGTGAAAATGAGTATCTGTCCTTCCGCAAAAATCTTTGTTGTAAAAAGGTTAAAACATCTAACTTAACCAATTTTTATATTAAAAAAGAAAACATTCAACAATAATTCCAATCGAGCATAATGGTCAGAGGTGCTAGAGAATCTGCACCATTATACTAAAACTTAACATAAAACATAAATATTCTTTTATATTTGAGATTTTATATTTTAATATCGCAAGTGGGAATGGTGGCATTAGTTTCCCGTGGGATGCTGGCTTCCCTTCTAGTAGAATTCAATCCCGTCTTCTGATAGTATCGTGAATGATGTGTATAAAAATATGTTTTTAAAAGGTTGTGAAACAAAATACTTTTAAATTGTGCAACTGAATGAGATTTACATAAAAATATATTAACAAAAATATACTATAGAATTCATCTAACTAAATTTAGTAATTAGTAAGTTATTTTCAAAACACAATGAATTCAAAGTATATTAGAAATTATGATATATAATTACATATTGTATAAACAAACTGATTTAAATTTGATAAAATAAACATAAATTGAACTATCATATATCTTATAATTTACTGTGCTATAATTTTGAGCAACGTATTACAAAGTTATTTTAAATTGAAGACCAGTATAAAATATCACAAGTTTATTATTATTGTGATTGATGTTACAGTGTTAAAACGATTATGAGTTTACTTTTTCTTTACATAAAATAGACAAACGTTGTATTTGAAACTAAGATTCTTTTTTGTTATTGACCTACAGGCAAGTGATTTTGACCAAATGTAGTAAGTGGTTATATTTTAGGAATATGTACATGCAAATTTTAAGTCCACTGTATCGTCAATTGACCAGCTGAATTGGTGAATTTAGTTTGTACAGTCGGGATCTGTAAAAAACTGTTACATAACTTATTTAACCTTTATGCTGATATTGCTGGTTTTGTATATGAGGTTCTCCACTAGTATGCATTTTGTTTTTCTCTGAAATAAAGTGGGGTGAAAAATTAAAATTTTGATGTATAGGCTAGAGTCACTGATATCTGATTTTGTTAAATTTGTGCCCGTCACTTGGATTGAAGTTAGAAAAAATATTAAGATGTTACTGATGACTGTCTAATTTAAATAAGAGTTCATGAGATTATTAATGATTTTCTTTTGTTTTTATCAGCGTCTCCATTATCTTCAAACTTTATAAACAAAGATATCTTTCTCGTTAAAAGCACATGTGAACATTATTTTTAATTATTTTCACATGGAGATGATGACTGAGAGGTGTTCTGAGTTTGAATAAGGTATACAAATAATTAACATTATTGACGAGGGCCACAACATTCTACACGTAGCATGTGCTGTCGGATTACATTGTGTCTTCAGGTAACCATCACGAATTGCTCAAAATATCTGTTCTTCAAAATTGGAAGAGGATAACTAATTTAATAAACGAGTTCTTTGGGGGGATGAGTTTGTGTAGATCAAAGTATTTCAGTTCATCACAGCTTATGTGTTCTCGTTTATTAAAGATTTGTTTGAAAAGGACTGAAGTAAGGAACAGAAAAATAATTCTCCCTTGTGGTTTAGTGTGAAAGATGTTTGGAAAAAATGTTTTCCTTTCTGATTCGCACTTCAGGGATTTGCTTGGGAACCAAAACTAAGGAATATATTTTAATATGAGATAGCCTAATACGCTATTTTTTTGTTGATTATGTTTTCAAATTACATTTAAGATATTATTGATAATGGAGAGAGTTATTGTAATATACTTAAAAAGTTTGGTTCTGACTTTACTTTCTGACGTATAAACATATTCGTTTGTCAATAAGCGCTGTCAGTTTCATTTGAGGATTAATTTTAATGCCGTTTGTAAATATTGATGCTGTCTGTAATGTAAAAGTAACATATTGTTTCTTGTCGATACAAGGTGCTATTTTTGTTTTGCTATTTCTGTTTCTATGAATAAAACATTGAAAACTACAAATTATACAACAAGAATTTTAAAACGTGGCAAGAAATAAACCATTATTCGGCAGATCCATGTATATTTACTAAGTCAATAAATCAACATTCTGTATTTTGAGAATCTGTATATTGTATGTTACAGATCTGATTGAATAACGACATAATTTGAATAATCAAAAATATTTACCTAACAGTCTTTAAGGAAGTTGAAATCTCCTTCCAGAACATCTGGAAAATACAGAATATACTTTCCGTCACTGTTTTTATGGTGTAAAAAAATATAGTTCTTCTTTCTCATTAATGATTAGAATTTAATTATTTTTTAGTACAAAAAAATATATATAAACCCAAAGTTAGAGTAATTAATAAAAATAACAAAAAAATATTTAATTGACTGACTAACAAAAAATTCATTAGATTTGTATTATTCTTTTTTCTTAATGCAATATCACGAAATAAACTTATAGACTAAATATCAGTTGACAAAACCAGGTAGAGTTCTAAGTTGTATTCAAAATACATACACAATAGGTTACTATTTTCTTTCAAATACTTAGTGTGTTTTTTTATGAAACATTAATTTAAGCACAATGTGTTCGATGTACGTGATCTCGTATCAATACATTTAAAGTTTATTACACACGGCCATTACTGATTAGTCAAAGGATTAAAAATTTAACTTTTGAAACTACCCACCTTTTACAATTCACTTTTAATTTATTGTGGATAAAGAAAAGATACATGTTATTATTTTATTCAGTCTATTACATTACGGCCCCCCCAAAAAAAAAAATTATTGCGTTTTGTAAAAGTAGTTTAGTAAAAATCGTATTTTTCTGCAGTATGTGGAATTACAAGAGTTTACGTCCGAATTGATACTATTCACAATGAACTAAACTAATTGAACCTAAAACTAATCCCTAGTTTTAAAACATAAGGGGAAATTTTTTCATATATAACCATCTATGGGTTATAAAAAACAAAGTTTCAGTAAAAGATGTGTAAATCGCAAGTGTAATAAGATATTTTTATCTATATTGAACTTAACTTTTTCAGCAATAAATATAAATTTAAATCGTCATTACTATACCTTTAGTAATCAAATGTTTTGACGATGACATTGATGTTTCCAAAACTTGCAAGGAAAATATTAAATTAGAGAAATCCTAAATGATGATAAATTACAAACCGCCTTACATACAAAAGTTAACAACACCATTTAACACTTTTTCGTAACTTTCTCATTCTTAAAAAAAAAATTAACTACAACAAATTTGAAAATAATAATATGTTAGAATCATATTGTATATAACAAACTTTTCAAATGTTTGTGGTTTATTTTTTTACAGAAACTTGTCTATTAGTAGCTACGTTTTAACAAAACGTAGAATAAAAAGTTGTAGAATAAAACTAATTCTTTTAAGCTGTTCAAAATTGCGGTAGTTAAAAATTTTTATTCATGAATAATATTCATTTAGAAGTCTTGTAATGACCCTGTTTTGATCACTGTAATGCATAGATTTGTAACCTACCACAATCCATTGAAAAAACCTAACATAATCAGTAAAAAAATAGCTGATTGTTTAGTATAACGTACTAACATAAGTTGAACACTTTATTAGTATTGTTATTTTAGTCCATTTTTTATAAATTTATAAATTAAAATGTGCATTAATGAGAAAACAGTAAGTTCATTTTATTTTTAGTTTTGTTTAAAAAACTAAATACAGAGACAAAAAAGTGAAACAGTATAATATGCGTGAGAGGATCTCGTAATTATTTGTAAAAAAAAAAAAATCACCTTTAAAAACGATTGTCATTATTTTGTAGCTTACATAGGTCAGAGCACCGACCGCTAGGTTGGTTGGATACTTATCTTGCTGATAAATCTACTTCCTGATATGTAAACAGAACCTCAACCTTTCAGAAAAATGAAGTAGATAATTGTGCCTCGTGGCAAGATTCATTTCTTACATATTCATTCACTTGACTGACATGCAGGGTTAGATCTTACCCATCTAGCAGTTTTCTTGCCAAGCCGTATCTCTGTTTGAACCAGGTTAGTTAAACTTGATAATCTTGCTAAACCTCTAAATCTTTCTAAATAAATAAAAAAAAAACAAAAAAAAACAACAACTTGTGCTAGTAATTTAAATGCAGTTCATTATTACCTCTTGTTTGTTTTTCTTTTCTAAAACAGCCACGCTAATTCAAGTGTGAGATTAAAAAAAAAAAAAAAAATTGAAGATATAAGTGTTGGATCACCAAAACGTTAATGAAGGCTTTTTGAAAACAAACTAGGTTTATCCTTAAGTTGCTAAGTCTAGAAAGAATATATATATATACATATATAATAATAATAATAATAATAAGAATAAAATTTTTAATATATTTGTTAAATATCAATGTTATGTTTAGAAAATGGCGATTGTTTGTCTTTCAGAAATGTTAGTCATTTTGTTCCTGATTGGCAGTGATATAAGAAGTGTTCCAAATTATGTTTGTAAATGCATAATAACGAGTAACACAAAATTGTAAATGATATTATTTTATTTTGCAATTTGCAATATTTATGCTATTAATAGACATTGGAGTGGCATAGCCCACAGTGTTTACTTGATACAATTTTCAACATTGGTTCGAAATTAGTTTCATAAGTTTTTATTGATTGATAAATGATTTGCATTAAAATGGTCACTTGCCTTATTTATGTATTTATGCACACATTTTTTTTAAAGTAAAAAGTTGTTTGAGAATGTTTATCAGTTGTATAGTTACTTTTAGATATAAGTAAATATATAAATATGTATATATATGTATAATGAAATTGGAAGGGACAGCATGCAAAATTTTTCGGCCCAAAAATTAGAAATTAAATTTCTTTTCTTTTAAAAGATAAGGTGTAATGTTTTCGTTGGCCAACGCTTTTCTTTACTAAAATTAAATCATATGTCTTTCATAATATAACAAGCAAAGTAAAACAAATTGTTGATATTTAATTGTTTATTGTAATAGTGAATTTGTTGTTTGTTAATAATTTTTGAATGTATGTATAATCTTTTTGCTGGAGTAAAATACTTTGCTTGGCTTTCTACTAGTGTTGGTGTGTTTTGTAGGTGTGTTTTTCTTTTTTGACTGAAATTGACTGACTGTCAATTGATTGTTTACTGGCAATCTCGCATGGTTGCTCCACGTCCTCCGTTTTCATCGATCGCGGCAACCTCGCGCTTTCCTATCATGTCACTGGAGGAACGTGAGGAAACAATTTGTAGATGTAAAATGTGAACGAATGAAATCAGCATTTGATAAATAACCATATTACAGTATATTAGATATTAAAAAAAAATATATATATACATTTTATTCAAAAATATGAAGTTTTGGTGTTAACACATTTTGCATAATTCAAAGCGAAAACAATTTACGAGTGTGTGAAATTACCTATGAATACATTAAAAAAAAAGAGAGAAATGAAGCGACCTATCATGCCAGACTGCCTAAATTTTAATATTAATTGATTTGATCATGATGTAGTTAGATTAAAAAACAAACACGCAAAACCATAATTCAATAAAGGAAAATTTATTCACATTTTTGGTATTTTTTTTTACATTTTATTAGGTAAATAAATTTTGTTTTACTGAATTGTGGTACTGGGTGTTTGGTTTTAATCTTTAGTTCGTCACAGTGTGCTCCATACATTATTGATCATGTAGTTATCCTAGTACCCTATTAAATCTGATTCCTATATTTTTCTTCATTGCATATTTCTTTTGATTCATTTTATGGTATACTCGGCAGCAATATTGTATAATGGAATTCAAGTAAAAATAACTTTAGTTTTAAAACAAATGAATATAATATTCCGATTCGGATGAAAACTTTCGTTACGTGTTTAAAATAAATTAAAATACATATTGAAATTTTTTTAAAATTTTATATCCCTCATATTTCAATAAATGTAAAACAAGTGATATTCAGCTTGTATTACAATTTCCCTATGGGTACAGATGTAGCAAGACCGAGAAACAAAGCTGCAGGTACACCTTTCTTCAAGCAGAGTTGCACTATAATCCCTATCTTTCATTTTACTATCATAATATTATTGATACGATGTTTAATAGACTTCTAACACACAATTAAAAAAATAATTAAAAAAATCAATTTTAAGTACATTAAAACTTCTTTAATTAATTTTCATTACTGTTGAGACCGATGGTTCTTGGTGGAATTCCATGTTTAAAGATAATAAAACACAATTATTTTTATTTAATAAATACAATTATTGTATTTACAGAGGTATGACACAATTTATACCTCTGTAATACAGCCTCGTCAATGCCTTAGCAGGCGAAACCATTGGTCGGCTAGACTAATTAAAAGTGGATATTACAAAATAAATAATTGTGTTTTATTATCTTCTTTAATTAGTTATACCAAAACTAATTTTGAATGTTACTGTATTTTCTATAATTTAAACCCTATATTTTTTACCACCAATATTCAGTTTAAAGACATCGACTTATAAAATAAATTGTTATTTCGGTATAAAAATCGCTCATTCCATCCTCTCCCATTTACACTTCTGAATTTTTGCAGATAAACAATTACACGACACATTAAACATTTTAAGACGAAATATATTTAGTGTCAGACTAGCAGATCAACATGTTCAAAGTACAGAAATTCTAAATTCGATTATAAGCAAAACCTAAAATATCAGAAACATGTGAAAAATAAAATTTAAAAAATCGACGTCGGTGCTAAATTTTTTTTGAAATAAAAATAATCAGAATTATATTACTTGGGATGTAGTTTATTTAAAAGATACGGACTTTCATATGATTCAAAGTTTGCATAGAAAGTTGTCGTCGGGCAATGTCATTTCATCTTTGATAAAAAGTTGAGATATCAAAACTGCCCTATGATTCAAACTTATTGGAGAATAAGTTATTAACTCTAATAATCCTCTTGGAAATTTTTGATATTTCTTCAAATTTCTCACTCATCATTAGTCCCCAACTATTTCAATAATAACTGATGTTGTTATTGTAAGTAGTGTTTTTGGAAAAAATTATAAATAAGAAATTTAATGAAGATAACACGCAAAAACGTACACAGAAAGAAAACAATTTGAATTCCTTTTGTTGTCTTTATTCCCGGGGAATGGAGAATGAGTGGGGGCTATAAAAAAGAATAGATAATGTTTCAGTAAGTGTTCATTAATTAAGTAAACTATTTAGAGTCCTACACATCAATATATATATATATATATATATATATATAGGTATAGGTTTTTCCAAACATATCTAGAAAGGTGTAAAATAGTTGTGTTTATTTATTTGTTTGAGGGACGAAGGTAATATCTTAACTTTAATTGATGGTTAATTAATTTGAAACTTACAACTCCTCTAGCTAAGCTATTCATACATAAAATAGTCATTCTGTGGGAGCAATATCTTATTTTAAAATGTTCATGTAATAAGGCAAACAATTACACATAGAGCTTAAGTCGAAAGTTCTCCAAAACTAATTAATCGTTATTTCTGGGATTAAATGGCGAGAACCACCAAAAACGCAATAATTTATTGTTAAGACATTAGGCAACAGATTAAATGATATTTCATCGAATCAGAATCAAAGAAGCTGAAAGGGGTTGCTGGTTATTGTTTATTGACAGAATCGTTTGATAGTTTAAACACACCTATTTTAGCTAGGATGAACTTTTCAAAAAGGCCTTTAATGCGATGTATAATCGATCATGCTCTCGTTTGAAAATTGTCCATTAACAATATGCAAAGCCTTGTAGCTCTATCTGTAATGGTTAAAATAATATTAAGCCGTCCCGGGACTTATTAAAAAGCGGTATTTACAGGTTGGGTGAAGAGTATGAGAACAGATTAGTATCTCGTATATAAGGGAAATTTGAATGTAGATGTGACTGAGAAATCTACTCCATTTAATAATAAATATATTATGAAAAAGAAACAAAAACAAAACATAACAGTAACTGAGAATATAAAAATTGTCAACTGTTCAAAGTCCGAAATTATTATTTTGTCATAGAAAAAAAAATCTTAACAATTCTTTACTTTAGTGTGTTGTACTTTGAATTACTAAGAAATGGGCCCAATTTTGGAAAAAATTTCAACTAAAATGGATTTGTATTTAGTATAAGAAGCTCTCATAAAAAATATTAAAAGTACAGGCTGATGTCTGGTTTACATAATGAGGAAGACAACTACAGATGAAAAGAATGGGAATAATATATTTTTTCTTTTTTTCAAAAAATATGGGATTACTTATAAAACAATATACGATAATCTAGACTTATATATTCTATATTACGTATCCTATTATTTATTTGTAAATACATTAAAAATATTAATAAAATCATTAGTTAACATAGTAACACGTATTTTAATAAATAACAATCCTCGTGATTAACTTACAAATAAAGTAAAATCTGTAAGATTATATCTAACATTCTTTGGATAGGACTGTACCAGTCCAAAGTCGTCTTCATTGTACAATAAATTATCTAATTTCGCCTCGACTTGTAACTGGGTCTCAGAGATAAGCTGTAGTCGGCGACGAGAATCCCTGAATTACATTTAACTATCAACGGAAAATGATAAGCTGTAGTAAATTTAATTAATTATATTCAATAAATTAGTTATAAACGTAAGAAAAACTCTAAACACACGGCAATACGCTTACTTAACAGAAATGTTGCAAATATTACTTTTTAATCGTTCAGATAAAGATTTTATAATAACTAAAGGAGATAGAATAGTTCAATAAATATGTGAAATAATCGTATATACTGAACTTTTAATGATTATTAGTACAGATATAACTTATACAAAATTAAATGGATTTGGAATAATCGATCTATAAGAAAAATAATAACTGCATTTCAAATTATATTTTATTCAGAAATGTTATTTATAGTTTGTCAATTTTTTTAGTTATGAAGGGTGAAAACGAAAGTCAAATTCAGAATAAGAAAATCACAAAATTTAGATTGTTTTTAAAATTTATTGATTACTGGAGACTGTAATAATATTGGGAATTAACATTTTTGTTATTTGGGAATAAACTATTGATAGTAGTAAAGGAAAGTTGGCTCTGGAGATGCACCAAAAGGAAAGTTGGTCTTAGCGCAATGTCACGATTTTTCTGCATTTTTGGTGCAAATCGTAACATTCCATTGCATTGTTAACATCATAAATCACGCATGCTATGAAACATTTACAAACGGATAATGGAAAAGAATTTTATAATTTAAAAGTTAAAAATTTACTAAATAAATATAATATTAATCATTACTCTACATTTTCAAATAAAAAAGCGAGTATTGTTGAACGATTAAAGAAAGGATGTGGATTAAACAACTTAGACGGGAAAGAACAAAATCAGTTATAGATGGGATAGTTAGTACATTTAGGGCCGGGCAACTAAATTATATACAATAAAATAATAAAATTAGTCCACATTTTTTATTAAAATAAAAGTAACAACCAAATATATATTTAGTACAAAAATATAAAATGAAACAAGAGTCTTTAAAGTTATTCGTATATCTTTGTAAAATAATAATAATAAAGTGAAAATATAAATATTATATAAATTTGTTATAGTGGAAATATATATAATGTGTTTTAAAAGTGTATTATATATATATATATATATATATATATATATATATATATATATATATATATATATATATATATGTGTGTGTGTGTATATATATTTAGAGTGTTTTTTTAGAGCTTTATGTATAGAAAACTACAGAAAGACATGTTTTAAACAAATAACATAATAATAAACATAAGTCATAATTTAAGAAAAAATACATTATCAGAATTTGTAAATATCTTTTGAAATAAGTACTTATGTTACATCAAAATAGTTACCCTAGTGTATCTGTTTGATAACTAGGAAAAGCAACATATTGATATCGATTTTATACCTGCTTCTTTAAGGAATAAAATTTAAAATAAAATTAAAATTATATTTACCGAGTAAAAAACTAAAATCTATTGAACGATATGAAACAAAATTTAAATCTAATAATTAATAATGTTGTCCTTAGTTATCATAATCAGAATTTTGATATATGTGTGAATGAACGTAGAAACTAGTTTTAAGTGATGAAAGTGTAAAAGAAAAATGTAAATAATTTACATAAGTGAAGGATTTATTTGTATTTATTACCCTTAATAAATTGGTAATACCTAAAGCACAGCCAAGCAGAAAAAAATATTTTTAAAGTCTTCATAATATATTAAAGGTTATAAAATCATACGAAATCTTACTAAATTAAAAAATCCTTACAGAGTCTATGAAAACTTACATCATTTGTACTATAAGTTTGATATATTGTCAGCTATGATTTATAAACCTAGAATAATTAAAATAAAATCACCGTTCATTTTATCAATATTTAAAATGTGTACGAAATAATCACTAGAGATTAGTTCAAAGATACACATTCTACAAGTTACTGTTAAAGAAAGATACTGTTTTTAACGTTACACAAAAATAATTGAGATTATTAGAAAACAAAAAAAAATTGTCAGTAATATTTGATTTAAAATCAGAAATAATACATCGTGCATATTGAACGATAAGTTTAATATTTTATTAAAGAAATTTAATACTGCAAATTAAAAATATGATATCTGGTCATTTGTTTTTGGAATTAATTAGGGTGATCTATCCTGTTTCTCTAATCAGACTGTTTAATTACATTTTTTAGAAATTGTCGAACTTCATACTAATTTAATTTAGAAATCGTGCAAAATTATACATTAAAACAACAAATAAAGAAATTTTTAACTGTCACCGTAAGTTATACGTATTATTAATTTGACACCTAAACCCGATTCCCGAAGTTACGCTATATTTTTGTTACTCCCTACATAAAGTTGCTTCGATAATTAATTGTTAACGAAATGGTTTTATTTATTTATTTAACCTACTTTTACCAACAATTAAGTGCATAATATTTAATCTGCAAAAACCAATAATGGGAGTGTCTACAGTTCATATGTGGAACAGATTTTTACAAATTCAAATGAAATAATCAAGCAAAAGTCAATTGAGTAGCAGAACAAAAGAAAGATAGAGAAGTCTCTCACTAGTTAAAATTAATTTTCTTATCTCATGAAGTCAATTGCAGTCTGACATTGAAGTCAGACTGACTGACATCTTGATATGACCTTTCCGTTAACAAGGTTAACGGTAGATTCTACACTTCAACATCAATAATCAATTCTCTACCTCATCTGTACTCTATTTATTCGTCCTCCTATTTTCATTGTTATGCAATAATAATTAATTTTCCTTACGTAAAAGTTAGTTTAAATTATGTACTAGTTTTATTTTAATTAAATGTATAATTTTTTAATGTAGTTTGTTGGTTTCAATAATGAACAAAGGAACAATTCGATATGATTTCGACCTTCATTATACAATTAATTATCTTATTAACCTTTTCTATCTCTCCCCCTCTCTCACTTCGATAATATTTGACTGAGTTTCATACCAAATCATGTGTTGCAGCTGATTTCAGGTTAAAATCAATTAATTTGATTTACGCAGATTGCAATATTTTGTATAATTATTCCTAAAGGATACAAAACAACTGTATGATTACGATTATGCTTGGCTTTCTGTTAGGGATTTGCAGAGTATGAAAATTATCAACTATGGTTAATACAGTTTCCTCATTGTAAAGGCAAACACCTCATTATTAAGGACTTCAAAGATTCAATTTGACTGGGCTTGTCTAATTTTATAACAGAACGTTAGAATTCAACTCTAGAATTACGTAAGTATAAGGTCAAGGAATTATGGATTACCTTGAAATTTTTTGATAAGTGATATAAATGCGGCCTAATAATGGCAACTAGTTGTATTATGATTTTTTTAAGAGATTGAAATGATTTTGTCGTTTGCCTTTAACCCTCAGGGCCAAGGACATTAGTTGACAATGACAAGTGACAACTTGGATATAGGTTATATTCTGCTAAACTTAATAAATAGAAACTTCTATCTTGGCTTCGACGACCTGTTTAGCTGTAGCAATAGTGAAGTATCGTTTTGAGTCTTCTAAAATAAATCTACTTTTATGTTACAGCAGAATAATTGTTCTTTCCATGACATGCGTTCTAATCGAAAGTAAATTGAACAATGATAATAGGTAATATTTTGTTAAGCTATATTGTATGATATTACTCGGCGAGGCTATTGAGGGTGGATAATATCGTTAACTCAAGAGAAAACTTACGGGTTTTAAAAGTGTTCGTATCTCTTAACCAGAAGAAACAGCGGCGAATAAAGAAATAGTAGTTAATAAATATTACAGCTAATGAAATTGTGAACATTGTTTTAGAAAATCGTTATAAATACAAGTCTAGAAAATTTTTCTTCACATCATCTTTTCTGTGGTTTGATTTGAGTTTTGAAACCACAAATTAAAGAAATTGATTTTGTGTATTTAAAATACAAGGTAACTTCGTTACTTGTTGGTCTTATTATCACTAGTATTATTATCTGAGTTATCACTAAACTCATATTACAGGAAATATATCATATTGCCTGAATAATATATTAAATATTTTCCTGAATCATATTTCATGAAACAAAATCCTTTTCACAACATTTTTTCACCCTTTCTTGTAAATCTTCTGAATACAGTTTTGTTTGGAATATCGTTCAAATAAATCCGTTATGTTATATTTCGGAGATCTATATTCTATATATACAATATTCTTAAAGGTGGCCGTAGCTGCAAGAGTTGGTGTGTTGTAGCGATACTCTTTAATCATTTAACTGACCGACTGGTTGATCATAATTCATAGCTCTGTTGAAAATGTTGCTTCAACAGACTACTTAATGTTAAATGGTCATAAAAAAAAAACACTTTTAAGTGAAAGAAACACTTATTAAGAAAAAAATAAGTATATATTTGATTTCTATAGGGAACGTAATGGGTGTACGTGTGCATTAACTGAAAATACTCCAAGAGATGTATCTATAGATCGGTAATTACATAACCTCAAACTATGTTTCCTTTAGTCTTAGAACATTGATCACAATTTAGTATCTCTCAAAAGCATAGTTTGCTGCCCCTCCCCTCGAGCAAGAAATTGTCTCCGATAACGGAAATCATTTTCTCGTTCCCTGTTCACATGATGTACGACAATTATTCTAATTAATATTGTTACAATAAATGCAATAAATAAATACGTCACTTTAACTCAGGCATTGTGCATACAACAAGAATAATATATGAAAAACATGACATTTCAAAATGTTATTACGTATAAAAAGTATTAATAATAAAATGACATTGGTAATTTTATGTTATTTTCAAGTTTATAGTATATAATGGGTAATTCATAACATGATACAAATATATAACGTAATACGGAGTTTTAAATATAACAACCCCAAACTGGTCAAGCCTAATTTTATTAATGTCGTTTACTGCTAATTTATATTTGATAATTTGCTTCATATATCCAGAAAATTACTATTTTAATAAGTATTTAGTTTAAATATTAAATTTAATAAATGATAAAACAGAATTAATCTATCATTGATTTTATCAATTTATCTATCATGCCACTAATACAGCGAGGATGATATAATTTTTTATCAAACAATATCCCTGTTTTGTTTTTATAATCTCCCCCTCTCAAACTATTTCAATAATCTGTGCGTCTAAGACGAGTGAAATATTCTAATTGGTTTTTAACTTGGCTTACAACTTCATTTTGAGGAGAGGGGACAGACTCTTTTCACTTATTTTTAGTGATCGCTGATAACAGTCTTTCTGGAAGCTCAAGAATGGGCTAGACCAAGACTATTGTATAACAAACCGAGATTTAATAAAGAAGTAGCAAACCCATGTGCAAAATGTACAATATGTTCAACATAAAATATTTCTTTGAATAAAAACTTTATTTAGAATAAATAGTACAATTTTATTCAATGAAGGATAAACAAAGACATGTAAATGATTTACAAATGGAAATTCTTATCTTTAACGGTGAAAGTAAATAAATCAACATTTAATTATAATATTTTATAACTGATGACGATCATTTACAAATGTAACGCCATTGCTTAAACCTTATGATCAAGCGAGTAAAGAGATAATTTATAAAAAAATATATTTAGAAAAATGTATTTAAAATGGCGCCCAAGTTATGATAAAATAATTAAACAATTTGAGCCTTTGTTCACCATTTAAGATAGAAGTTTTAAAGAGCAACCATTTTATATTTCTATGATATACGTTTACAATTCTATTCTACTCAGTAAGTAAACCTTGGCAAGAAAAGCAATGCTTTAATTAAAAGATAAACGATCTGTAAACTTGAGAGAGAACCAGATACATTAATCTTTAACAGAGGGAGGATATTGTAACGAATTACTGTACTTCTAAATAAATGTAATGACCATTGGACAGACAGGGTTTGATGACGTTTAAATTCTTATACATAGGAAAAGTTGATAAATAAAAATTCATTAATTTCTCCATATCAAACTAATAACTTTAAAAGAAAATCTTAATAAAAACATTTGAAAAACTCTTCAATAAGTAGCTTATAACAATTAATTATCAGTTAATAGATTCAAGTAAACCTAAAACAAGAATGGGGAATAAATACGCAGCATAATATGCTGTTGCGAAATTGTACTAATACTATTGTGGAGTCTTGTAATGGTATGACATCTTCTATCGTCAGACAGGCCATATCAGGAAGACTTACAACGTAGACTTATATACCGAGGGTGATTTTGAATTTCCATGATTGTTTTATTTGCCAGGTTTGCCTATTTGCATGGCTGTGTATACCTTGGTTGCCGTGTATAGTCATGGTGGCTATAAATTGCCAGAGCTGTCTGTCATTGGCGGTGTAACCTATATTGTTAAAATTCCCTTGAATAGGTTAGTATTTTACCAGGGGTACTTAATATTACCAGGCATCCATTGTATTTGTATTGTAGCGCTGTATTCTCTGTTGGACTTGTATAATAGGGCAGCTTTGTATAGTCATGATGCCGTGGAACTGTCACGGTTGTATTGTGTTGCTTGGTATTGCCACGGTGACCTTGTATTGCCAATGTTGCCTATTAATTCCGATGTGAACTGTATTGGCATGGCTCTCTTGAATTGTTTAGTATTACCAAGATTTGAGTGTATTGCATTGGTAGCCTTGTACTGTTATGGTTGTATTGTTTTTCTTCAATAACTTGTACCGTAATTATTAAATACATATCGCACCGACAAGTAATTAACATGAGTTGCACTTAGCTGTGTTTATCAAACTTTAAACAACTAGAATGTGTAATGTTTTATACAGTTTTATGGAAGGTATGGAACCAAAACCAAGAAAGAAATATACCTATACTATAGTTGAATTTTAATTTTCATATTAAAGGTATTTATCCGCTTTGTAATGCGAATAGGTTAAAACATTTTACAAGTATAATATGCCAATATGTACAGTAGTTGTTGTGGTGGGCGTTTGGAGTACATGAGTAGTGTTTTGATATCATTGCCTTGTAGTCTCGTTTACTAAAGATTGTTTTGTTGATAGCACTGAAGTATTATAGCTCACGTAACCTATTCCTTTATGGCATATTTAAAAAAAATGGGTTCCCCATTTAAAGCTTTGCCTAGAAAATCCTCATTTAAAGAATATTAGTTGTTGTATAGCCCTTAATATATTTGGGAACATTGGAACCTATAAATAGTTTTTCTTTGTTTTATTTTGTCTATTACTTTACTAATTTATTTTAAGACTAATATAACAACTATGTTTCAAATGTAATAATTTTCTTTAATAATATGTTTTAAAAGTACATTTTAATGGTAGTAATGATTATTTTGGGATTACAGTTTTAAATACAGTAATTGTAAAATAATTTTATTTTACTGTATTAAAATACGCCGTTTACGCTGAACTTTTGAGAATTGCTTTGTACATTTTTAAAACCAGGCGATATGGATTCTGGTGTCTTTGATGGTTAGGTTTTCTTTTTACTTTCTTGCTTATTAATATTGTCACGAGTGTGTGTTTCACTGGTGAGTATAATTTGCACAATATTTTAAAATCCTAATGCTACTTGATATAATTACTACTTCTTGTAATATTTACATATGTCGGCTAGTTAAAATATTTTTTTGTCTTTAAGATAAAAACTCATAAAACTTGCCAACTAAGGAATGTGGATTTTGAACAGTAGAAAGAATTTAAGCTGAAAATGTTTTCGGCAGATTTGTATAATTTTACCAAGTCACTACGTCAACATTATTTAATTTAAGAATTATTTTTAGGTTTTAGGTTAATCTTCAGAATGTCGTGGTTATTATTTGAATAAAGGTATGATTTGAACAATCAATATTACGTATTGATACTCTACCCAATCAATATTCTGAGACAGTAAAATACATTTAGTTCACTGTTATTATGCACAAAACACATATACATTTATTAATCACAAATGCCAATATATTGTTTTTAATAAATATTTTTCAACGTAACAGAAACCAAATATGTTTATGAATTTTGGCTTAAAGAAAAACATTTTAAAATGAACGAAATCGGAAGCAGATACACAGGCGGAGAATTTCATGTCACCCTACTGTCAGCGTTATCGTTTATTTATAACTCATTTAAAAGTCTCTAATAATGTTTATCTTAATATCGCTATCATTATTTTATTAACTTTAGCTGTAGGCAGTCTATCGTTATTTAATTTTCTTGCAACGTATTTCTTCATGATGTATTCCTATCAAAAATAGAAAAAAAAATTTTTTTTAAATAACTTTTATAAAACATTATTTTCTTCACATTATTATGTTTATCATTAATAATTAAAACAGTATGATTTTAACTGTTACACAATGTTGTTTGTAGACATTTACAGTTGCTGTTACATAAATCACCTAATGGTAAGTATACGATAAAGACTAATAGTTAAAAATAGATCCGAACTCCTTTCTCATAAAACTTAGAATGTTCTCTTTATGTAATACATTTGCTCGGAGACCAATGAAAGTTACTAAAATATTTACAAACTTAAATTAAAAACTAACTTAGATAATGTCATTAGAGTTGAAAAAGAGACTAAGTGAGTCTAAATCAAAACTTTTGAAAAATTCGTTTTCTAGGCAATAAATACATGGAATGTTTTATGCTAAACTTATAAAGTAGTAAAACATACAAAAATAAAATATTTTTTTCTAACATGAGACATATTGCCTATATTAATCTATACGGTAAACGTCGATTTTCTATGTTTGAAATACGTGGACCTTGAAATCCTGTAAAGGAAATAAATTTGTCAAAAATGTGAATACAAAAACCCAGTAATTTGTCATAAGCATTGAACCATGTTGAAAATATGTCAGAGACATACATTTATATATAATTTTCTATTTTAAAGTTATGAATAACTTCAATCTCAGATCATAAAAATGAAATTAAAAATCCCCGCTGTCCCAAAAGTCATTGAAATTGTTAAAGTAATTAATATGTACGACACTCTAAAGCTCCAATCTACTGGCGATGCGATGAATCATTTAAATTGATTTAAGTAACAGCTAATTAAAATTGTTTGATATACAGTCTAATGGGGTTTCTTTTTAATTAATCCCAGTCCCAGGTTTTTGAAATATATTTCAAAAATGAAGACAATTTTTACGAGGCTGGAAAGTTTGTATGAAATTTTAGTTTCAAGAAATTTACTTATACACAAGAGAATACGCACACAAATACAAATACACGCATGTGCACCAAATACTGTCACATACAAAAACAAACAACAAAAAAATACTCAGACTCAAATAAAAGCATACAGAAAAAATTTTCAATGTTGTTGTTAAGCCTCGGGAGATGATAGCAAAATAGATGATATGCCAAAACAGGATGTTTCTAGTAGTTATATGTAAAAATACGTGACATATTAGAGCCTAACAACTTAAAAAATGTAAGTATATATTTCATCAAAAACAGAAACTATTTTATAAAATTCTGCTATATTCTAGATGCTTTGTATTCAACCTATATAAAGTAGATCAAAGTAATTAATAATTAATAAGAACATAATTTGTTACGCCAAAATTGGATTTATACATATATTTGCGTTAATTTTTACCCTAGCCAATATTTCTCTTAAAATATTTGACTTGATATATTATTGTTATCAAGAAATATTCACATCTCGAACTACTCTCCCGATTAGACGTTTTAACAGTAACAGATAGAACAAAATTTATACTTTTTTAAATTTTGTGTGTGCATGTGTAATTTTATGTCTTTTAAAAATTAATAAAATAATACATTTTAGTGCTCAATTTCAAAGCAATCAACGCGGATATCTACAAAATTTTATATTATATTTCTTAAAATTTCGTTGAAATAGAAGAATTGATTTCAACCAAATCAGCGCAACTGATTTCGATCTATAGTTCAATTTTGCAAAGATGTTTGCCTGGCATCGTAATTTTTAACAATCATTATGTGAAGAAAGATGAGTCCTGATAACTAAAAATTCTCAATTTTGATGTAAAATTAATTGATCCACGTAGTGATTATGTCCTTCAGCAGGGTGATTATTAAGGGCAAAATAATAGAGATCAAAAAATAATAAATAACGCATTATTTACTGTGGAAACTAGATAAACATTTTAAATATAATGGACAAAAATGTCAAACAGAAAGCTTCCATTTTATTAGATATATTGATGGTAATTAGATTTTTGCATACATCTCCGAGAGTTAAATTTGATTTTAAAGGATATTGTGAAGAACTGATGAAAGCAGTCTTATTTTATACGATGCATAATTTATTAGATTGTGTGAAACAAAATATTCATCCAAGTCATTTAATTTGTAGATTTTTCAAAAACACAAAATATTTCAATATAATCTCTGCCTTTGGTGAATAATGTTTTATTTGTTTCACATCATTGCTATTATGTTACGTCATATAAACAGAGGAATGGCATAAAAAACTTATTAAACCTAAGCTTCAGCAGAGTGCTAGTTTATGTGAGACTTTCAAACTAATAATACTGCTGCAAGGGACAGATATATTGTAATATCAGAAACATGTATCTAAAGTGTAAGATAATTGTTACAAAAAATTATCTACATTTGGTTGTTAATTTTTTTGGTTCCAACTTGATATTTATGTACTTCGTTGTCTCAGTGGTGTTTCACAAAATACATTCCAGGTCGTTATTAGTTTGACATAACGACGTTTTAATCATCATCCTCAGTTGTTATTTGAACACAAACCCTACTGACACTAGAATGTTATCGGAAAATCCAAAGCCTCGCACAGATAAACATGATGACCTAGTCATTGAAAAGTCTTCTGTATTTGTATTGCACAAATAAAGTGTTTTTTGTGGAAAATTGTGTTTTAATTCATTTGGTGATTTACGTTTATTAATCGTAGCTCATTTCAGTTACACAGGAGCTACAATTATTTCAATAGTTTTTCGAGTTATAAATGTAACTTCTAAAATTTCAAGAGAAGGTTTTCTAAAAAATAGGCTGCAATCATTAATATTCGATTATCAAAAATGTGAGTGATCGTATAGATGAATCGTTTTTATAGTTATCTAATATTCAATAATAATTTATTATAAATAAAATTACGTAAATAAAGTCTTTATTTTTTATAGTAAACATTACTGCTACCATTTGTAAAAAATCACGTCTATTCTACTCAAATTTATAACGTACGAATTCTCTGCACATAACCCTGATCAGAGAGAATTCACCGCGGCGAACGAACGTCTTAGACTAGTTTTTTGATTTATAATAATACAAAAAGATATCCTCACAAAAATTTCTATTTAACGATCGGTTTTCTTGCAACAGTTTCGCAGATTTGCAAGTATCAAACTTGATTCAAATCTGCGTAAAAATAACTCTTGCATCAACATGTTTGTTACTAACAAAATCTGCGAAACGATTGTCATAAAAGCGACCGTTACAAACAAATTTTTGTGAAAATATACTATTAATTATGAAAAGTAAAAAAAACTATCACCCCCAAAATATTCACACTCATAAAATATCAGTTAACATAAAAATATAGTAGATTAACACAGTAGAGTCGCTGAGAAGCGATTGAGTCGCATAGAATTATATCCTTATAATTAATTTAGGAAACATGTGAAGATTTGATTAAACCAATGTACCAAACTGGATGCAAAAGGAAAATACCGTTCAAGAGCATTACCAAAAAATAAAAATAATTTCTATCGCGGTTATTACTTCCATTTAATAATCTGGATTTTGGAATACTTCGGAGAACACAATTAAAAATAAATCCACTTATATTGTTACTACGACAATAAGTCTCTTATACTTACTTATTGCAACATAATACAGTCTTCGCATCAGGGAAATAAAAAGATTTAAGTAATCAGGGCGCAAAAAAAACTTGAACAATATTTGTGTTTTAGAAGTATTCACCGACGGCAGTAAGTTTTTTATGTCAAAATTAATTATTTCTAACACACTTTCAAAGGAAAAAGCCAGGAGGCAAATGGGTCCCGAACATGTTTTAGCAAGTTTTTGACTATATATATATATATATATATATATATATATATATATATATATATATATTTATTTAAATACGTAATATATTTGCATTGATATTGGGGTCAGATTCGCATTGTAAAATAAATTACTTATCTTCTAATTATAGATCTTTCTTCAATAGGAATACAAATTAAAGTATGACTTCTGTGATATTAAATTTATATATGATTTCATTAAAGTTACAAATTTAATTTGACTTCTATCTAGTCTAGGTGTACAATCCAATTTCAATCACGTTGGAGTTTCTTAACAAAGGAAGTACAATGGAAGTATCTGTATTAATAAAACGTAAGTGTTTGTGAAGATAGTATAGTCTAGAATGCAGAACACACAAACTTGACATTTGGTAAATATTCTTTGTTGTACAAAGTTTTTCAAAATCCATTTAATTTTTCAATATTGCACAATGTTCTTCAATATTATCACAAAATATAACCGTTATGGGAATGTTAAAGATTTATATAATATTATATTATTTACATACTATGTTGCGTGTTCATAGTCACTGGCGGAAACGTAATTGATTATAAAGTGATTGTAGTTTTGATAAATAATTAGTAATTTTTTTTTATAATAGTCTACAATTATATATTGTAATTGTACACAAGCAATACAATAAATAATGACATAACATTGACAATAATATTGTAAATTCAATATTTGCTAGTAAAAACGTATAAGCGGAAAAATCAAATAATTAAAAAATATATAACATTGGTTGATTTACTTTTATTTAAGCAGTTAGATTGACATTGTTATATTGATCACTGAATGTATAATTAAATCAGTTTTTTTCCTTCGACGTCCATGATGTAGACTAGTTAAACAAATGACGACGTGAAATCATTGCAAACAAGAATTATTATTATTGTCATAGAAAAAGAAGAGTTACAGTAATGGATTTTGGTCGGAAGACTCTTACTGAACTGAACACTCACTTGAGAAATTTTTGGAATATTGGCACTTTATACAACAAGAAGAGATGTTCTAATGTTAAAACAATGTTTGTTTAATGCTAAAACCAATATTGAGCCCATCAGGAATGTGCCATAAATGAATAGGTACGTGAAAACCAGTTAAGCAGAGTAAAAAAAAATAATAATAATAAGTGTCATGCATTGGCGACTGAGTCGAAATCAATTCGGTCATGATGTAATATGTCAATGAATAACAATAGAGTTATGATGATGAGCGAAAGCACTGCTAACCTAAGACATGATGATCTAATAAAAAGATAGAAACTTGTGGGGCCGGTGTAGCGTGATATTTCAAAACACCTATAATTTGGGTCCCTTACTACCATTTAAGTTTTCACAAATTTTCGCTTCTATATCAAAACTAAAACTGAAATCTAATTAAGGTGTTTTTGAATAGTTAAACTTTATGCCTATTTTTTATTAACAGATTTTTTCGTTTGTATTATTTTATGTTTTTATCAAAGTTAACATTTATCAAAAAAGTTTTAATTACGTTTTTTGCTTCTAAAACTGAATTCTTATGGAACACTTTCAACCATATAACGTTTACGTCTCACATTTTCTAACAACAGTATATACCTGTTACCATAGTGTTTGAAATAGAGGATACAATTAAATTAAAATAAAGGTTATTATCTCGTGATTAATAATACGTTAAACAACAAACAAAGAAACAAATAAAAAAGAAACAAAACTAAGTTTACAAATGGAGTGTACATAACATCATTTGATAAACTTATATTGTGTTTACTGTTTTTTTTTTTTTTTTTTTTTTTTTTTTTTTTTTTTTTTTTTTTTTTTTTAATTACGTAACAAAATAAGAAGGTTCTACTGGTTATATACACTTCTGTTAGGGAAATATAAATGAAGGTGCAATATTGATTATTCAAATCCTCCCTTTATTCAAAATTTCGAACTATTATTCATTGGAATGATAACCTAAGAACAATTTTTAGTAATTCAGGTAAGAACTAAATTTACGTAGTATTGTTTACAGTACACACAGTGGTGATCTAGGTCTATCGTCTCTAATAAAGAAACCGGCCTTACCGTTTTAAATAGTATCATTACATGTTTTCTTAAAACCAATATTGCAGCCACTAGAAACATTTAAGATCTATTATTATATCTTTCCAAGCACTTAGAAAAGAACGTATTTCAATTGAAAATATTATAATAAAGCTATTGAAAATGATTTATTAAATAAAAGCTTAGGAAAATTGAAAGAAACCTTTGGAAGTTCGTTTATTTAAACACAAAGTTGAAAGTTTTTATATTAAAATAACCTTTGGAAATTTGTTTTTTAAAACCAATCATTGTCATTTTTTTTATTACGACAAAGAATTATAACAAATTTTTATTGAAATGAAGTTTTGAAATTGCTTACCTAACACGTATGGAATATAAGATGAAACTTCCTGGCCCAGTGCAGAGAGTGTTCAATAAATCATAAATCGGAAATGAAGTATTTTTTTACAGTTTAATTTACACCAAATATTTGATTCAAATTCAAGCGAATAAATATTTCGTTTTGTTTTATAACTTAATAAACATCCTGTATACGGAGAAAACGTTTTGTCACATTCTCCAAATAGTTAAGGTATATATCAACATGTTAAGTAGAGAAATGACATCATGAAATTACATGTTTGAACTCAATATCTATTGAAGTTTTCTGTTTACAGTAAATGCATTTTAATGATTACTGAATAAAAATGTCAAATTTATGATATGCTAATTTTTTAGAAAGTTTGTTTTGTAGTAAATATAAATTTTAATAAATTAGTAGTATATAACGACTGAAATTTAGTCACGCTCTTTGTTTAGTTATGTAATGAAAGGTTTCCATACAATCGACGTCTAAAGTTAGTTAGAAGCAGAAGAAATGAAATGTACAATGTATAATATACTTTTCCAGTTTCTATATAAAAATTTCATTATATTGTAGTCTTATAGGCTTTTCCGGGTGGGAAATCATAATCGTTCCTATATCATAAAATCTGTGAAACATCAACTTTTAATATTATTTCTTTCTATCAAATCCAAGAGCTTTAGAATAAAAAAAAAATTACCTCGTTTGGAAAACCGGAAAAAAAGTGTCATTGACTTGTAGATCTCAGAAAAGAGTTACCAGTTTTCTTGTTCTTAATATTGCAATTGTAATTTAGAAGCAATCTGAAATATTTTGAGATTCATTCCTTAACAATGTTTGTAAACATTGGAAAATGTTTATAAAAGTTTTACTAAGCTTTGTCATTACAGTATTATAAATTTTTGACTGAGAATAATATCCCATATTAATGTATATAATGTACATATTAATTCGAATTTATGTTATGTAGATTGGAAAATGAAAATGCGGTATATTTCATTTAAAACATATTTTATAGTAACTTTTTAAAAAATAAAATAATTTTCTTATTACAAATGAAATATAGAATAAAAACTAGACGTAGAAACTAGGTCGACTGTAAATGAGATCATTCTGGGTTTTTTCAGAATTTAATAAAACTCGGGTTATGGAAAAAGTATGATATATGTGGTAACTTAGCTGGTTTTTCAATAGAATTGCCAAGCAGATAATGTTAAACATATATGTGCTACTTTGTTTGGCAGTAAACGTCAGCATCACTCACAATACCAGTTTCTCTTCTATAGTGGCTTACTACAATATTACTTGTTCCTCTTTCGGATTGTTTCTGTTTTCTTATGGCTTAAAACTTGTTATATGAAAACAACAAAACATTTTGTTGCTACCTTCAATTTTTTAAGGTTTAGTAAATGTTTTCAATAAATAATGTGTTGTAAAAAATATATAGCCCTAAAGTATTACATTATTAATTTTTGAAAGCTCTAGTCGCCCACAAATTCAAGTATTTAAATTTTGGAATATTTAGTTATTTCTGTTACGTAAATAGGAGACCAGAAATGAAAAGTTATCAAATCGATTCACAAAAAGTTTAAAATTCAGATAAAAGCTTTGTAAAACGTTGACATAATGTGACCGAAAGCAATAAACATCAATGAAAAAGAATAGATAAATAAATAGTTCTAATTTAACACACACACACACACACACACACACATATATATATATATATATATATATATATATATATATATATATATATATATATATATATATATATAGATGTGAACTCAAAGGTAAAAGTTAACAAAGATATATATATATATATATATATATATATATATATATATATATGTATCAAAGTAATTTAATTAGCTAATGGTAATTCCCTCTATCCACTTCGTGGTACTCTATTCACATCAAAATTGGTACCCAGTTATTGAAAGATAGCGTATAGCATGGCATTGACTCATCGACAGTATTATACCGATGTATGTATATGCATAGAGACTATTATTACATAGACATTAAATAGTACTATTTATATTAATAGTACTATTTTTGTTATTTAATATTTAATTGCAAGATTTAAAATGTATATATGTGTTCTTAAGATATTTTTCTGTGTTGTATTTATTTACAGTAATGAATGCTTAATTAGTTTGTATCACATGTTAATAATGTTATCACTTATTGTATTGTATTGATATTTATTTATTTTTTATGAACACGTTGCTCTGTACGATCTTGACTGTCAGTTGAAAAAAATAGTTGGGTCGAGAACAGAAATCGAGAATAAGGCCGCAAGTATGCAGTCTAACCGATCTACGGAATTTGGGCTGAGAGAATTAAAACCTTTTAGTTGCCGCAGAAAAGTTCAGATACTTGTATTATTTTCTGTTTTAAATTGAACAAAATAAACTATTCGTGTCTTATATACTAGTGTTTTTAGGGAAATACTAAAAATATACTATCATCGGACATAGAACTCCGAATTAGTTACATGTTTCGGTGTAACTCTTGGAATAATATATGGAGTGTCTGTCGTGACTTTAATATTACATATGTCATTTTTGAGATGATACTTGTGAAGGTTATCCAGGGCTGTTTATTTTATTTTATTATTATTATTATTATTTCATATTATAATTTTTTTTTTTACAATTTGTTGTTTGAATGCATGTGCCTTTAATCCGAGATTTATGTAGATTATTATAATTATTATTTATTAAACACCCTAGTAATAACCGGAAATAAATTAATGTTCTTATCGTAGCAAATTGTTAGTTCATATATTTATTTAATAATATTATTTTATATTTTGTATATTTTCATATAATTTCCTATTTTATTTAAACAAACTAAGATTATGTCAAGGATTCGAAGACTATATCCATAATTTAATTCATAAAATAAATAAATAAATAAATAATAATAATAAATAAATATATAGTAATTAATTATTTATTTTCTAAATTATTTTTTATAATTGAAAAATATTTTTCTAATAATTACTTCCTTGATTGTTTTTGTTGTGATGGTTTAACTTAAATAATTATAAAAGTTATTTTTAATTTACATATATTATAAATTCCTCTGTAAATACACGGGCATAACCATTTCATCTATGGTAATTATCAGCGGTTAATACATCTAATTATTTTACTAGTAGAATTCCTACTTCCTTTTTTTGCTCATTGTGAGTCATTTGTGAGTCCCATCCAAATAAATAAATAATTTTAGAATACAAAGAGCGGAAAATAGTGAACTCAAATTGGAAATAATGACACGATTATCGGACATATTATCAGATAACCCCTATTCACAATCCTACAGAAAAGCTTCCGAAATGATAACAAATGAAAGCATTCAAAACATTGTACTTAGATTTGTAGATAACATTTCTACGGATATAAGGCGATTTAACAAACCTACCGCAGATGAAATTGCCGGAGTGTTTAATTCGGAAGAAGGTGAACCCCCGTATAATCGCTTTGTAGTATTATATAACCGCCAAAGTGGACCTAAGCTTTTATCGGTATTGAGTCCACATTGTGACCGAATGCTATATCCTCTATTATTTCCAAATGGAGAACTCTGATAGGACCCACAAATGACTCACTATGGGCAACGAAGACAAAGAACGCGCGAAAAACTCACTATGTAACAATTTGCGTGCAATAGACTTGCTGTTCGGGTAGGATTCTCAAATATCCATGCTGCAAAAAAAAAAAAAAAATATCCAACAACATATTGTCGATTTGTACACGAGAGTGGAAAGTGATAGGCTCAATTATATAAGACAACACCAATCATAGCTCAGAGTTGAACATTACCGTGGATTGCAAGATTTTGTTTTTACAGAGCACACTTAGAAAGCGTCCCTGCGGGTAAAATTGTTGTCTTGCCATCATCATTTGAAGGAAGTCCACGTATCATGACTCAGCGATATCAAGATGCAATGGCTATTGTGTAAAAATACGGTAAACCAGATCTGTTTATAACCACGACATGCAACCCTAAATGGACAGAAATACTCTCTTCACTTAAAGAAAATGAAACTCCAGATGATCACCCAGACATTGTTTCCAGAGTATTCAGATGCAAACTGAATGAATTAAAAAGGGATCTACTAAAGAAAATGATTGAAAATGTTATTGCTTATGTGTATGTAATAGAAGTCCAGAAACGTGGCTTACCTAATTGTCGTGTGCTTCTAATCCTTGACGAAGAATCAAAATTTCGTGAACTAGCCCAAATAGACCAGTGTGTTTGTGCAGAGTTACCTAATCGCAATGAGTTTACAAGGCTTCATCACATTGGATGAACAGCAATGGATATCCACTTTACCGTCGACAAAACAATGATATCACAGCCCAAAAGGCAGTTAACCTTGTTGACAGTAAAGATGTTATGCCATATAACCCGTATCTATTGATGAAATATAGCGCTCACATAAACGTTGAAGTTTGCCCGACTGTCCGATCAGTAAAATACCCATTTAAATATGCATATAAAGGATATGGCTCAGCTTGCATAGAATTTGTAAATAGTGTACAGAATGATATGCTCAACTTTGATGAAACAATCCGCTTTGCCAATATGCGGTATGTTAGTTTTCGCATTAGGGTATTTGGCGACTACACTCAAATGAAATGCACGAACAATCCCATACAATAATTCGCTTAGCTGTAAATGAAGAAGGACATCACAATGTTTATTTCAGTGCTGGAAATGAGGGGAAGCTCTTCAAACTTGGCCTGAAAATCATACAACACTGACAGCGTGGTTGGATATAAACAATCGAGATCCTAATGCACGCCAATATTTATATGTAGATATTCCACAGCACTACAGATTTGTTTCAAACAAATGGGTACGTCGACAAAGACGTGTATCAAAAGTAATAGGCAGATTTTACAGCGTAGCACCAAACGATCAAAACAGATTTTACTTACGTATATTACTTTACATTTTAGAGGAGCTACATCATTTGCTGATCTACGAGTTTACAATGGAATGACATATAACTCTTTTCAAGAAGCTGCAGTTGCAAGGGGACTCCTTCACGATGATGCAGAGTGGCGTTGTTGTTTAGATGAATTACAAAATAGTCAAATGCCTAAACAGTTACGATATTTATTCGCATACATTTGTTGTTTCTGTGAGCCGACATCTCCATTGTACTTTGGACTTCTTTTAAAGAAAAATGCATAGATGACTTCGATGAAAAGAATGTAGGTGAGGCTGAAAATGCAGATTTGCAAGAAATAGACACCATTCTTAGAGAAAACGGATTTGATTGTGCCAGTCTCAATTTACCAGTACATCGAAACATAAACCATTTGAATATTTATTAAAACGTAGATGAAGAGTCTGTACGAGATGCCGAAATGTACTCAAAACTTAATTATGTACAAAAATTCTCAATGCCATATTAGGTAATACAGGAGAAAGACTGTTTTTCTTAGAGGTTCCAGGTGGAAGTGGTAAAACATTTGTATATTCGTGTCTTCTACATATAATCCGAGGATGAAGTGAGATTTCATTGGCAGGTGCCTGGACTGGAATAGCGCCATTACTTTTAGATGGAGGAACTACGCTTCATCGTTTGTTTGGGCTCCCTGTACCTGTAGAGCAATCACCTGTTTCATAATAAGGTAAATTCTGTACTTTGAGGGATTCTGCAGTTATAATAATAGATGAAGCATCCATGGTTCCAGCCACTGCTGTTGATTGCACTGATCGTATATGGAAGATATCATGAAAAGTAAGTATCTTAATCCTTAAAGGTATCAATGGGAGGTAAAGTAGTACTTTTTGGAGGTGACTTTAGGCAAGTAAAATTTGGAAAAATGTAAATATATTGCATTTGAAAAAAAACATGCGTGCAAATCACAATGAAACTACATTTTGTGATTGGCTTTTACGGTTAGGTAATGGAACCTTAGAAAGCAATAGGGCAACATCGGCAATCGACATTCCTGATCATTTTGATCTCTCTGGTCGTTCAATTATACAACATGGCGACTCATTAACTCTAGAAAATATTCAAAACTACTCTAATCAAATAATAGTATGTCTCTTAAATGAACATCGTGGCAATTTAAATGAAAAAGTCTTACAAATTATCGAAGGAGACTCTAAAGAATATTACAGTATTGACGAGTTAGTTTCAGAAGACCATACAGAAATGTTGAACGTACCAATCGAGTTTTGAATTCAATAACACCATCAGGAATGGTATCACACAAGTAAGTTTTAAAGTAAGTTCAATAGTGATGCTCATAAGAAATATGAACCTTAGATCTGGATTAGTTAATGGAGTACGAATGGTTGTGTTAGGTATGTCTGAAAAAAGTATAAAATTAGAAGTAATTACTGGAGTAGGCAAAGGGAACATAGTTTTTATGCCAAAAATAACACTAATATCTAAAAATCCTAATATGCCCTTTGGGTTTACAAGGATTCAATTCCCATTGCGATTAGCTTTTTCTATTACTATAAATAAATCGCAAGGCCAAACTTTCACAAAAGTTGGTATTTATTTGAAGAGACCAGTGTTTGCATATGGTCAACTTTATGTTGCCTTCAACCGGTTAAAGCGGACAGATGACGTTAAAACTGTAATACATCCAAGTAAAGATCAAGGAAGCGACCAAAATGGACACCATACAATAAATGTTGTTTACAGAGAGATTTTGTTATCATAATATTAGCAGTTTAAAATTTTGAAGATAACCTTATCATTACGTTTTTCTAAGTTCATTTTTATTGATTCAAAGACATTTACATATTTAGTTTATATCCATGAATAGTATGGAAAATAGTTTCCTTAGTTGTCTAACGTTAAAATATTTAGATAATAAGCCGCTTGCACAGTGCTTTCAAATTTTAATTTTAAACAGAGCGAACATAAAAATAAATTATGCAGGTATGTAATAATTATTGTGTGTATTATATTCACAAATTTTAAATGATAATTTAAGGTTCGGTAACTCATGAGACTAACAATTTACTCAATAACATCACTAAAATATATAGGGGCTATTGCGAGCCACTAGTATATATTTATGAACATTATCTTTACTGTCGAAATAACACTTTTGCTCAACTATCTTTGCCCTGTATTAATTCATCGCTAAAAACAAGGTTTGTCAAAAGTCAGTTACACGGGTGCGTTTCCACTGTCGAGAATTTTAATAATTATGTAATTAAATTTTACTGACAAATGAAACTTGTTTAAGGTCCGGTGGCATATCGATAAATATTTCTCCTACACTAACGTAATTAAATGTTTGCCAATGATGTCACGGTCTACTAAAGCGTAGGGAGGTATACTGAAAGTTAAAATTATTCATTTTGAAGGGAGTTTGTCAGGTCTTGTGTTACAGTGTAAGTAGGCAACACTTCTAACTACTTGTCACCTCTCACTGTACCAACAAAAACTATGGAGTCTCTTGACATTTCATGAATTATTGTCCTTCTCAAACTTACACAAGTTTAGTTTAACTAAATTCCAAGACAAAGTTTGTAGCATTTAAATTCAAAAAACACTTCCGCAATATAACTTCATTAACTCTTCCACATCCAAATTCCGTCCCTTGACAGATGCTGGCACCTGGCGGCCCGCTCCAAAACCAAGCATCGCCTGATACCTGAACACAAAGTCCATTCGCCGGTCAAGCTAGCTTCTCTAATACCCGGTCCACAGTCTAGATGTGATAACAACATGGTCTACATTCTGCATCACTCATTTAACAAAAGTTTTTTTTCTCTCTAACCTTACAAGTCTCATACAACATCATGTTAATTTACAGTTTGTGCGTTTTAGTTTAAATAACCTAGTTCAAAAATGTTAAATTAACCATCATTTTTCTCGGTACAAGCTCACGCGAACTGCGACAGGATTAACCAGGTACTTCAACCTTACAGATTTTGTCATATTATATATTTTGTTAATTTTTAAAATAATTTGTTAATTATCATGTATTCTTTAAAATATGTATTTCATGTTTTATTTAATATTCAATTTTCTTTTGAAACTGAATGATTATAAAAATTTTCTTTTCTTAAAACATCATTTACAAAACCTTGTAAAGGCACATTTTAAGTTTTGAACAATTTTGTGAAATAAGTGCAGACTAATGTTGAACATTAAATGATCAGAATATCCTATTGAACATGTCAAATATAAAACAATTAGAGAAATTTCTTCTAAATCAGAAAATTTCGTTTTATAGACTTTTGAAGAATCTTACAAGTCTTATACAAGCTTTCTTTTAAAACAAAACTATATATATAAATAAATTTATAATCATCTAAGAAGCTTTTAATTACAATCTTAACGAATTTCTGTGATGCAATTAATTTACTTTAATTTTGACAAATAACCAGATATTTTCTTCCATAAAGAACATTAATGCTACAACATGTCTGATCTTGCACAGACGCTAAAAGAAACGTGTTTTTTGTTTGCCACAGCCAATATGCTGGTAGGAGAAATAGAGAAATTCTTGTCTCATATTGCGCAAACCAGCGAATCATCCTAGCAAGTTTCGTCCTGTTGGCAAAACACGTTTTTGAATCACATAACTTCAGATTTTTCAAGTGCATAAAAGTGATGTCCTTTTTTTTACAGCTGACTTTACTGAACTTTAACTAACTCATATGATTTATGTGCCTAAATTTACTTCGGCAAATATGTGTTCCTTCAAACTATTTTCTAGATGTAGATTTTTGTAATTATTTATAAATTATATAACAATTTATTGGGTGGAGCCTGCATGCAATTTTCGGTCCTAACAACCTCCAAGAGGTTAGTTTCTAAATTAAAATAATTGACGTCAATTAACAAAATTTCAAAATTCTAAATTATTTTCCTTTTTTTTTTAAATATAAATTTATTGGCCAATACAGTTTTTTTTTTAAGAAATTTTCAAACCAATTATATTATGTTACTTTAGTTTAGTGATAAACATGTTAACTATAGATATGATCTTTCTTGAACTTAAAATATCAAGCTCTTTTATATTTTGTTAAATTCTGTTACTGTTTAAAAGGAAACTATCATCTTATAAACTAAACTAAAAAGGGGGGATAAGTTTTTTTTTGAAAATCTTGATTAATTTTTTTTAATTATTATACTTTTACTTTAAGGGCGTATAATCTTTTTTTTGATTAATTATAATTCTGTGAATTATTAAGCTGTGCTCATTGTCTTTTTTTTATTGTTAAATTTTTGTAACTATAAATATATATATATATAAACTAAAAGGGGGGGATAAATTTTTAGAATCTGTTGATTAATTTTTTTTTTTTATCTAAATTATTATATGTTACAATTAAGGGCTTATAACTTTTATAATTTATGATCTTGTTAATCATAAGTTTTTTTTTACTGATGATTTGTGTCAGGATGTTTTTTGTTGTAAATGACAAAGTCTGAACCGTCGAAATTTCTTTTCTGTTTTCAATAAACTTGAGCCTTGTTAATTATTAAACTTGTCTTTGTCTTTTTTTTATTTTTCATTTCTAAACATTGTTACCATTTTGGTTCCGCCTTTATTAAATTTAAGTCCCCTGGTAACATGTTTCTGGTAGCAGAGCGTGGTTAATTTTAAATTCTGGAACCGTAGTTAATTTTCAAAATTTCGCATTGGAACTATCTAAATTTAAATTCAAAATTATTTTGTTAAACAAGGCTCATTTTTATGTTTTGCAGCTTTTCAAATACTGCACAACTGTTGCTGATGAAATTTTTTTTTATTTAGTTTAAATATTTAAATCTCTATAAATCTATAGTCTCTTTTTTATTATTTATTTATTTTATAAACACTTACACAAAAACTTCTAAACCAATTTCGATAAAATTTTTTTTTATTATTATTTTGTCTGCTTAAATATATTTTTTTTTTTATATATATATATTTACATACACTGCACACTAGTCATTCACTGAATTTGATCCAGACAGCGGGCTCATTCGGGAATCCAAAAAAAAATTTAAATAAATAATAAAATCCAAAAATAGTTAAAAACAAAAAAAAAACAAAAAAAATTCAAAAATTTCCTTCAAAATTTTCTCGAGTTTTCTTTCGCTTGTCTGTATCAATTCATACTTACACACACACATATATACACAACAACTACACTACATATAATTCTTGAGTCTTTCTCTGGCTCTTTCTTTTTTTGCATCATCTTAAAAGAAATTTTTTTATTTAAATTACTTGGTTTATTTTTTTTTAATAATTATCAGCAACAGTTAAGATGGCAGTGGATTTGCTGCGATTAGAGGACTCGTTGAGGAACACGGAGCTTGCTTTTGAATTTTTTTTGGTCATCTTGAAGGAAAATTATTTTTATTTATTTTTTTTTTAAATTTTATCATGTTGAGTAATAGGCAAGATGGCGGTGGACTGGTTGATGCAGATGGTGGCATTTGTTTAATAGTAAATTGAAATGTTGAACTCTTTAATAATATATCATTGTGTGCTAAAATTTTTTTTTTCTCTTCCAAATTATAGGGGCCCAGTTTTTGTATGTAGGACAACATGGTTGGCCTGTTTGTCTATTCTTTAAATTATTCGGTTGTTTGTCTTTTTTATTAGCAGGTCAACATGTTTGTTCCTTATTTAGTTTTGTGTTAGGGTTGAGAAAACCGGAGTTGGGTTTTCTTCACTCATGGGTCACCTTTTTATATACATCTTTAATTTAGCTACACCTTATTTTACAAATCTTTCTTTGTACATCTTTTTTTTTGAACACTTACCTTATTTTGATGAAATTTTTTTTACACAATTTTTTTGATTAAATTAAATTCCTTTTTTTTTTGGGGCACATGATACACATATAAGACCTTAAGTCAAACACCACATGCCCTGCCTTGTGCAGTAAAACAATCTTGACTTCCCAACGTTTCATACTGCTTCTTTGTTTATTTTTCAAATGGATTATTTGTTTAGACCCTTCAAAATTCTTTTTCTCACGGAAATTGTTAAGAGCCGTGAATAGTTTAAATTTCTCTTCGTATGGGAGAAGAGGAATTTAAAAATAACGACGCTGAGCATGATCTGACCTAATTGGCTTCAGGAGTTTTTTTTTATTTTTATTTATTTTGTAATTTAATGTAAAGGTCGGCTCAGAGGATACTCCCCCCGTCTGAGTCCGACCTTTCCTGTAAGCCTAAAGTGTTATGCACTTTCCCTCCCCAGTCCCCGGAGTGGTCACCTCCACTTGGTATTCCCGAGGTGCCACTCCACCCCTTTTCCCCACGTACCTTAGTGTACAAAGTCAGTTCATGCACAGCAATGTCGACCTTTGCGTCATCCTTCAGCTCTTTCTGTCGGGGGCTTGTCCCAATGATAGGTGGGAAGAGCTGAGACGCTGTAGAAATTTCAAAATTTAATAAGTAAATGCCGAAGGAGGCTACACCCTAGAGTGGTGATTATAAAAGCATTATGAAGCGTTGTTTCTATCAGGTGCCCCGTTGCTAAATTTTGTAGGAGGCCCTTCGGGCCCCTTCCTTAGAATCCTTTTGGAGGCCCTTCTGGCCCTTGTCCCTTTTTTCTAAATTTTGTGGGAGGCCCTTCTGGCCTCTTTTGTGACTCCACCCCAACTCCGTCTTTCAGGGGGGGAGAGCTGTAGCATTTAAATTCAAAAAACACTTCCGCAATATAACTTCATTAACTCTTCCACATCCAAATTCCGTCCCTTGACAGATGCTGGCACCTGGCGGCCCGCTCCAAAACCAAGCATCGCCTGATACCTGAACACAAAGTCCATTCGCCGGTCAAGCTAGCTTCTCTAATACCCGGTCCACAGTCTAGATGTGATAACAACATGGTCTACATTCTGCATCACTCATTTAACAAAAGTTTTTTTTCTCTCTAACCTTACAAGTCTCATACAACATCATGTTAATTTACAGTTTGTGCGTTTTAGTTTAAATAACCTAGTTCAAAAATGTTAAATTAACCATCATTTTTCTCGGTACAAGCTCACGCGAACTGCGACAGGATTAACCAGGTACTTCAACCTTACAGATTTTGTCATATTATATATTTTGTTAATTTTTAAAATAATTTGTTAATTATCATGTATTCTTTAAAATATGTATTTCATGTTTTATTTAATATTCAATTTTCTTTTGAAACTGAATGATTATAAAAATTTTCTTTTCTTAAAACATCATTTACAAAACCTTGTAAAGGCACATTTTAAGTTTTGAACAATTTTGTGAAATAAGTGCAGACTAATGTTGAACATTAAATGATCAGAATATCCTATTGAACATGTCAAATATAAAACAATTAGAGAAATTTCTTCTAAATCAGAAAATTTCGTTTTATAGACTTTTGAAGAATCTTACAAGTCTTATACAAGCTTTCTTTTAAAACAAAACTATATATATAAATAAATTTATAATCATCTAAGAAGCTTTTAATTACAATCTTAACGAATTTCTGTGATGCAATTAATTTACTTTAATTTTGACAAATAACCAGATATTTTCTTCCATAAAGAACATTAATGCTACAACATGTCTGATCTTGCACAGACGCTAAAAGAAACGTGTTTTTTGTTTGCCACAGCCAATATGCTGGTAGGAGAAATAGAGAAATTCTTGTCTCATATTGCGCAAACCAGCGAATCATCCTAGCAAGTTTCGTCCTGTTGGCAAAACACGTTTTTGAATCACATAACTTCAGATTTTTCAAGTGCATAAAAGTGATGTCCTTTTTTTTACAGCTGACTTTACTGAACTTTAACTAACTCATATGATTTATGTGCCTAAATTTACTTCGGCAAATATGTGTTCCTTCAAACTATTTTCTAGATGTAGATTTTTGTAATTATTTATAAATTATATAACAATTTATTGGGTGGAGCCTGCATGCAATTTTCGGTCCTAACAACCTCCAAGAGGTTAGTTTCTAAATTAAAATAATTGACGTCAATTAACAAAATTTCAAAATTCTAAATTATTTTCCTTTTTTTTTTAAATATAAATTTATTGGCCAATACAGTTTTTTTTTTAAGAAATTTTCAAACCAATTATATTATGTTACTTTAGTTTAGTGATAAACATGTTAACTATAGATATGATCTTTCTTGAACTTAAAATATCAAGCTCTTTTATATTTTGTTAAATTCTGTTACTGTTTAAAAGGAAACTATCATCTTATAAACTAAACTAAAAAGGGGGGATAAGTTTTTTTTTGAAAATCTTGATTAATTTTTTTTAATTATTATACTTTTACTTTAAGGGCGTATAATCTTTTTTTTGATTAATTATAATTCTGTGAATTATTAAGCTGTGCTCATTGTCTTTTTTTTATTGTTAAATTTTTGTAACTATAAATATATATATATATAAACTAAAAGGGGGGGATAAATTTTTAGAATCTGTTGATTAATTTTTTTTTTTTATCTAAATTATTATATGTTACAATTAAGGGCTTATAACTTTTATAATTTATGATCTTGTTAATCATAAGTTTTTTTTTACTGATGATTTGTGTCAGGATGTTTTTTGTTGTAAATGACAAAGTCTGAACCGTCGAAATTTCTTTTCTGTTTTCAATAAACTTGAGCCTTGTTAATTATTAAACTTGTCTTTGTCTTTTTTTTATTTTTCATTTCTAAACATTGTTACCATTTTGGTTCCGCCTTTATTAAATTTAAGTCCCCTGGTAACAAGTTTATCGTTTTCTGATACCAGAAAATCAAATTTAAATAATCAGATGTTTTAAAGATTACTTAATTATAAGTAATTACCCGGTATACTATTATCGAAATAAGTTGCTAATATTAATAAAAAATGTATACTAAGCATTGAATTCGTCATAGGCTTACGGAAAACAAAATAAAATTGGTACAATTTTCTTTTTCGAAGATAAGTATATAAAGCCATACATATATATATATATATAAAGACATACATGCACATGTAGATAGCGGTTTTGGAAGAAAGTATATACATGCAAAAACATACATACATATGTAGGCTACATATATATTGTAAATTCTAACAATGTATAAAACAACAAACACTTTATAAATAATTAGTATATTTATCAAACTCTCAGTATATTTTTATAACAAGTTGTAAGTCTTCCTGACATCATGTCAAAATACACCATCAGCAATAAATAAATCTTGGCAAGTGTCCAGCTGGCCGAAGCCATGTCCAAAGTACAGTTTTTTCCTCATTTTACTTTCTCACTTAGTTTAAAAAAAGAAAATATCTGATGATTGTGAAATATTTAATAGCAGATTTTATTTTATATAAATCCCTTTTGGGAAAACAGGAGGCTAACCAAGTTACTTATATTAAATATCGGTTTAGCAGAATGTCCATCACCACTGGCATCTTATAGATATTTATTTAAAACTTAGTCCCTACTATTTTTAAGGATTATCTTGGCTATTTTATACGGACATCAGTACAATCAACGTAAATAAAATGTTGATTTATCTACAATATGATTAAAATAAAAGAAAAAGAAATATTAGATTTATTCGTTAGAGCCGATTATGAGACACTTTTACTCAAGTATAGATTTTAGGTATGTTACAGGACACAATTATTTTTTTAAAACCTATATTCGGTAGGTATCTTTGAAGTATTATCGTGAAATATATATTAAATGTTATACTAATAATGTAATTTTTTAAAATTAGTTAAGACTATCTTAATTAAATATTTGTGGAGGTTAGGTTAGATTAGATTAGTATATACCGTAGGAAAACTACATTGCAGTGTGGTTGAAATTAGAACAACAACAAAAACTATGATTGACGTCATTGAAAACTCATCATAATAAGAAAACAATAAAACTCTCATACTTGTAGGGTATTCAAGCATTTTATTTTATTTTTGTTACCAAATAAGAATGACAACCATATTGCTTAAAACGGGGAAAAAACATTATATTTTACACAAATTAGTTATCTTTAAAATAAAAGTAAACTATTTTATTGATCTTTCCCAAAGTAACATGACCTAATCATGACCTAGAAGGCAAAAGAAAATGATACTACGATAAATTTTTGTACCAATTTTTAAAAATTAGAACTTTTAGAAACCGTTTCTAACATATTTGCTAAATATCATCATTATAAATAACAAAACAAACAAATGGGTAACCTGAGACATACAAACGTAAATTCCAAAAGATTCCCTATTTAATTTCATAAACAAGAAAGGAATTTCATAAACATTTTATAACAGTACTCTGCATAACAATATGTTCCACTCTGTTATTACAATAATTGGTAACCATTATTCACGTACAGGTGGTATTGATGATTTTGAAATAAAACTCATTTTTATAAAAGACAATTTTGCACTATTACAATTTCTTTTATCAACACGTAGCATAAGTTAATGCAATAGTCTTTGTTTAGGAATATTATTGAAAAAAACAAACAAAAAAAAAAACACAAAAACATATTATCTTAGTACTAAATTTTCTCTTCTATTAAAAAAGTGCATCAAAAAACGTTTCCCAAGTTACTTTTCACACACTTATAGACACGAATTCATATTCTCTCAACATTCTTAATTTTTTGTACCTAGATATATTTATTCGTAATTTACTACTAATATATTGTTTTAAAGGAATATAATTAATTATGTCTAAAGGCTTTATTTAATCAAGTTACAATATCACAATAAATAAAATATTTCATAATAAAATAAAATCTTGTACTTTAATTAAATTACAAAAGTTAAAATAAATATTATATTTAACGTCAATTTATAAAGTGTATGATAACTAACTTCTCAAGAACAAATTTACGCGTTTTTACCATGTTACAATACTTAACACGATTTTATTAACGTGGTATTAATTCGCTTCATGACTAATTAAATATTCTGTTGTAATGTGACCAAAGTTAGCGTTACATTATACATATTTCTTTGAAACAAATAAACATATCTGAATTATTACACATACAGTTTGTTCATAGTTTATTGTCATTATCTAAAAAAGACATTAACAATTATTAACACTTTGTAAGCAGTACACACTTTGAACATTCAATTTTAGCACATGATAGATTAGAATCTATCTAATCATATCAACGTCCTCATGATGGAGTTGATTTTTTTTTAATACGGGTTGAGATATGATTATAATTCATTAACTATTTTGTATATATCTTTATACGTTAAATATTACTATTATTGGACTTAAATATTATTTAATATTTATATATGAATCTTAAATTATTTTAAGAAATATTCTTCAATTTTAAATAGGGAATATATGCTGAAAATTAAACATAAATTTTTAAAGTCAAACTTTATGTCTAGACGACTAACCACGTTTAAGAAAATGCACTACTTATTTTCTCACACACTTTACTTTCGTTTCACTTTTACCTGTATTTGGTCCAATATTTTGATCTTTCCGTATGCCATTTAGATTTAAAATAAGCGTTGTATTAATCTGGACTGTTTCTTCTTGAAATAATAATACTAGACGTAATCCAGTTAGACATTCATCTTCACGTATGTGATCCTAATGTAATTCTTAGAGCACAAAATGCTTAACTAGTTTCCGTCACAACAATTTTTATTTTAATGAACTTGTCACTAAAAGAAATTATTAATTATACTACCCAATATCGTGCTGAGTTAAGTTTTATTTTTTTATGTTTGTCAATAAATCGACAGGTTTCATGGAGGAATAAAACCATTAACAAAAGAAGATAGATGTTCATCTCCGCCACATTATGTCCAAGTCTCCCTACTCTTTCCCAACCCGTAATGACGTTCAAATGGTTCTGTCAATAACAAAACAATCATTGCTTAGCAGCAGATTCGATATTTTTTGCTGAGTTTTCATTAAATCACTTCCTGTACATACCAGAATAGTTTATCTGATTTTTTAACTCTGCACAAGTATTTCACAAAACTTTCTTACTACAACATTTGTAAAAGAACGTGATTGAATTTACCAATTAGCAATTAAAAATGTAACCTACATTGATTTTTAAGTTATATAAAGTTTTTAACAGTGGATGTTCAGTTTCATTTTCGTCTTTGGAATAATTCCAAAACTAAATACCTGTCGGTTTTTAGGTTAACCTTCAAGCATTCATTAAAATAGTGATCACTGGAATATTTACTAACAAATACAAATATGTTTACATAAAAATGTAATTAAATACATGCTAATTGGTAAATAAATTAAGTACCTGAAAAAATGTACGTAAACTTTTATCTGAATAATTATCGTAATAATTAAATAACTCTTTTTGTGTTTCTTTTTTATTGTCATGGAACGAAATATGTAAACACAGTCTTTTTACAATAGTTATTTGTTACTTATTTATAAGCCTATCATTTCATTCAAGCCGTTTGGAAAGTCCACGCTTGCGTACATATATAACACGCTTGTGTATATGTAATACGTGTGTGTGTGTGTGTGTGTGTGTGTGTGTGTGTTGCAACGCACCCCCCGTATAGAAAACTAGGGGGTTTTTCTTAACGGGGAATCTATTGTGCTCTGCAAGACCTTACGATTCTTCTCTAAGGTAGAAAATGCTTCTTCGTTGCCTACCTTTCTAAGTCCATGATAAGGCTCTTAATTTATGTTAAACACAAGATCAAACACTATATTCTTTCAAACTTATGCTAACATAATAAATTTTAAAACATATATAAATTTCACTTCTTATTCTATCTTACCTTCTTTTATTTCAAGACTCTCTCTCTAAGGTGGTGTGCCCTTTGGAGCTTACTTAACTCATCAAATCAAAATTTGCTCTCTCTCTTTAAAATTATTATTTGTGAGCACTTACTTCTCCTTTTGATATTTATTTTGAATTTAAAGAATTATTTGTGAAGGATAGTTACAATCAAAAATACAAACAGCAATTTAACAAATTTATTGAGTTAGGCACAATTTAAATTTATATCAGAAAACTACTGGATTTAGTTAATAAATCTCTTACAACAAACTTTTGTCGCCTTTTACTTCTATCTTAAATTTAACAGTTCCTCTCTAGACAACTTGAAAAATACTTATTATATTTAAATCTAACAACACTTAACCTAAACAATATATATTCTTATTCTAACAATTTTATTTATTTAAACCCTTTACTTATTTTGTTCCAATCTGTTACTTATCTTTTTAATTGAAAAATTGACTCTAATTGACTTTTATTGGTTACTTTAAACCTTATTTATTTGAAAAATTGACTCTAAATTGACTTTTATCTCTGACTCGTTACTTTATTTAAAATTATTTCATTGAATTTTAGTAACGTTTGAATTTAGGACTTTTTCCTCAAGTTTAATAAAATTTTTATTTATTAAAAAAGCTTGATTTATGCAGTACCTTGTTTGTGTGAATTGCACAAGTCCGCTCGTACTTATTCTGAGGATGGTTGTGGATCCTGAAGATCTTTTCTAGGGCTGTCTCCTTTCCTAGAATCTCCAGAAGTCCTGTTCCTATAGAATCTCCTTTCTTCTACGATGACCACAATTATTGGTTAGATATTTGCCGGAGTCCGTATTCAAGATCTCTTCTATAAGCTGCTTTCGGATGTAGTTCTGTCTTCAACAAAGGCCGACCCTGCTGTTGGATATCGTTCTTAACTCAACTCGTCGAAGTTTGAGCTATTCAGGATAGCCAACTTCTTCTATTTTTGTTCTACTTTTCTTTCGCTATTTATTTAAGTTTCTTTATGTTAGTTTAATTATTTTCGAACTCCTTTTGGCTTATCCTTCCATTATGTTGTTATCTCCACTGCTTTAGATGAATTTTTTCAATTATTTTGGTTAATTTTAGTTTAATTGTTTGTGGTTAAATTGTGTTCGGGTTGGCAATCCTCCCCTTCCATGTCACGAAAGACGGTCTGCGCGCGACCTTGAATCTCTGCAAATCGAGGATTTTCGTTGTTGATTTCTTCAAATCTTCATAACTCTCGTTCGCTTCGTTCGATCTTCTTTTTGGTAGTCTCATTTTAAAGCCCCTTTCTTCCTGATTGTTTTATAATTTCATTCGAAACAATACGCCCTTTACTTCTCCTTTTATGATGACTTGAAGATCTCGTGGTTTTTTCCGATTTACTTTTTTAGTTTTTGGAAAATTTTGAATTTTTCTTTTTGGATGTTTTTTGTTTTATGTTGAAAGTCCCAAAACTGCTTTCCTCTTCTTCCTTGCTGCATTGGTTCACAAGTTATGGCACTTTTTGCATGTTTGATTATTAATTGTTTTATTACTTTATTGTTTTTAATTGAATTTTGGTTTTGAGTATTATTTATTATTAATCTGTCTTAGGATCATGTACTGTTATTATTAGATTTTTGATTACATTTATTTTAGACAAGTTTTGCGTTTTATTCTGTTTTATTATAGCTATAACTTTTTAATTATTTATCTGACAAGTTTATTTTATTATTAATTATTACTAGGTTTTATTATCCTCTACACGATGACATTATTATTATTTTCATTTTTGAATTTTAAAATTTAACATGTGTTTAAAATGGACTTTATTCATGTTAAAACCGAAAAGTTGGACATTTCCTGTCCAAGCTAGTTGACCTTGGCTCGGTTCAGCCCTGCTACGTTTAACTCTTAATGTACAATTTGAATACTTTTCTTAACTTCTATAGTTTTTGTTGGATTTTATTGAAATTTTGGATTTTTGTTATTTTCCAAAATTGTTCCTTGCGAACGGTTCAATTAAACCGTTGTGTGTGTGTGTGTGTGTGTGTGTGTGTGTGTGTGTGTGTGTGTGCGCGCGCGCCCGAGCGTGCGTATTTATCACTGAATCAATTGATTTGCAGCTACTAAATTTCTTGGAAGGACGGAAAATTAGATTACGTAGTGATTTAAATTTTTTATAAAATAGTTTAATGAGCAATATAGATAAGATGTAGTACACAAGTTTACATTAATTCTCAAAACAGATAATAGTTTTGTTATGGATGTATCAATGAGAATCTGTTTTTAGATAACTGGAGCATCTATTATAAGTTGAAGAGTTTGTAACGTAGCGTGCCGGATTGATATCAAACAATTTAGTTCCTTTAGAAGTTTAAAACTAGGCGGTGGAAAGGTCGAAAGTATTCATGATAAATCCATTTTAACTGAAATGTATGCAAAATATTTTTTTTTCAAATACAACTGAAAATGAAATAGAATATTTACCGTTAATGTTTTCGATATTGTGTCAACAAAAACCAATTTTTGATATTTTGGTTCTAAAGCTTAAAAATCTAAAAAAAATCAATCAAATATCTCCTACACCGACCTATACCTGGAGGGGAGGGGGGTATATGTGAATACAATTTTATTGGCTATTTGAACTCTCATGTATATGATATTTTTTTCTCTGAATATAAATTCGACATCAAGTTTTAGGTTCAAATTAGGAGAGAGAAAGAAAATATTATGTTCGTGGAGAATATTTTATATCACATTTTCATAGTTTTGTGTCTATTGGTAAAATTAATTATGGTTATCTAAAATAGGTTATTGTCAGAATTACAGAAAATATATTGTTTAAAGTTTACTGGGATTACAATTATTATTTTAGGTCAGAATAGTTTAACAACGTATTGGAAATCATAATAGTGAATTGTCTGATACTTATCTTACATCAGTTAAATACCATAAACGTCGAAAATAAAGAAAACAGGTTTTTTACCAATAAATTTTGATGAAAATTTAAACATATAGGTTTCAATATGATTCGTTCTAGTATGTATATACATGTATGAGTGTGTTTATGTATGTCCGTGTGTCTAAGGGTTATTCCGTGCATGCTTGTGTTCATTTTTTTTTAAAACTTAATCGCACTAGGATCGGTTCAAAATTTGGACCTTTACTGTGTTGTAATTAAAATAAGTTATTAAAATTATTTGTTCTGCCGAGGGGAGGGGAGGGAGTAATATTGCATTAAATTGAAATGATCTGACGTTGTAGTAATATATGAGTGTAGAAACAAAATTTTATAAATTTATTATTTTTAACGTTTTAAACATTTTTTCCAACAAGTTTCAACTTTTTGGCTTATTTTAATTCTCATTCTTAATACAATTTAATGGTTCACTGGTATCGAAGTCCACTTATTTCACATATAGAAATTAATTTTCAACTTTTTCTACAGATGTGTCACTTAATAAACCATTATTAATAAAGTTTGAATATCTCACGAAGGTATGAATGTATTAAATCATTACAGATATTTATTGCCTAAAATTGTTCATGTTTATTTTGAGAAACTCATTATGGACCTCTGTGGGTCATTAATATTTTTCCTTACATTCGTTGTTAATAAAATATACATTAAATTCACGTATTAACGTTATTGCATTTTACATCTAGAACAATAACGTTGAATGTTTTTGATCAGATTGTACACCTATTTGAACAAATTTGAAATGTTGGAATATTTTGTGATATTATGTAAACAGTAAATAAATATTGAGCTAGATTTGTGAGTTTTTATTAGATAGAATAAAACTCTAACACAATATCTCAAAAAAGTTTTTTATAGAATTATATATTAAAAGAGTTATAGTTTAGTTAGTGTAGCTCATGTATCACTGAGGATGGCAACTTTGTCGTTGAAACGCGTTCGATTAAGTAAACGTAATATTTTTGAGATCTTGCGTTTTATTCTATCTCATGTAAATAGTTTTACACATGCACTTTTAAGTTTAACTGTTTATTTATACGGAAAGATTTACATGAAACAGTAATTTTAAAATTATATTTTTGGTAATTTGTCTTATTTTGAATATATCTATCGACCTCGGAAGAAATTAATCAAGAATTGATAAAAGGAATGTCAAACGTTTCATCTCCTTACGCTTTGTGAATTCAATCAACTCGAAATTAACAATCTTCAGTTATTCTTGGGCACGTTTTCAAACAAACAGGAGATATAATCTTTCAAAATGTATTCACCATGATATGTAGTGCTGCTATCAACATAATAATCATTATTAGAGTAAAAAGATATCTGTTATTACGTACAAAATCTACTCCATTTTCTAAATATTATTTGAGGATAACTCTGAAATTTCTCTAGAAAACCCCGAAGTCATTTTAGAGAAAAACATAAAGTTTGCTATAAAAACAATGATATTTGTAGTTTTATCAACATCATTTGACAGGTGAAGATGTAAGAGTTTTTAAGGTTGCGTGTAAGAAAATTATTTTTGTTAAATTCTCATACAGAGTGATAAAATTTTAAATGATTATTTATTATAATTAAACTGATTATTAATTATAATTTGTAGAAATTTGGAGAGATACATTTTTGATATTGGATTTTCTGGTGTATAAATATTCCGTAGATACTACCAACATAATTCATAACTAATAGGACTTATAGTTTTCAATATTTCGCTTTAACCGCTCAAAGACAGCCGTTATAGAAGAGAAACCTCTTTCAGCGTTTAGTAAGCGCGCATATTTCCACGGTACATGTTGTCACAGTGGTGTAACTGTTCGGGTATCAATGTGTGAACTGTTATAATAAACTTTTTTTTCGTGAGAACATTCGTATGTATTAAGAGTTGTTTTAATAACGTACAGTAAGTAATACTTATAATGGAATACATCCTGCTCACTGCTTGATAATGTTTTAATAGCTGAAGAGGCAGTCGTTGAACGATGAAAGGCGAATATCGACGAGGATAAGTCCTAATAATTATAGATTATAATTAATATTCAGAATGGTGACAACAAAAGTTAAATTAAAATTTGTACCTAAGTAACTTCTCATTTTTGAGTAATGTGTATCATGGTAATACAAAAATATTACAGGTTAATATCATTCTGAAATTGGTTAAAAACCTATACCTAAAATGTTCACCAAGAGACATGAAATAACTTGACATTGAATTCTGTTTCAATATAAAAATACTTTAATTTCTACAGTGTCATTTAAAAGTGAAATTTGAAAATTTTGATTTAAATATTATAAATCTTCGTGAAGAAAAACTATTAAAAGTACAAAATTTAATAAATGACGTGAAAAAGATAATTTATAGTAATTATAATAATTTACGTTATGTTAATTTTTTTACTTAATTTAGTAATTAATAATGGGGTTATATTTCTTAAAAATTGGAATACATGTCGCTGAGATTGCAATGTAGGTAGTCTTCTCTAATCATCTATACCATACACATTAAAAAAAAAAAAAAAAAAAAATATATATATATATATATATATTTGGTCATTTGGTACTAAAGATACGCCCATTTTGTTCATTTGTTTTATTAATATATTTAATTTGTAGATACATTTCGTCTCTTTAAGTTTTTAGTAAAATCCGACATTCAAAAGTGAAACTTGTTTTCTTTTTTTGTTAAAACATATTTTCACACTTACATGAAAGGTATAATAGATTTCTTTAACCAACCAAATAAGTTGTCACTATTTTATTGAAGAACTTTTTAACAAAGATTGGTAATAATAGCTAAACAATGACTAATGTTGTGCATCCTTACTACAGGTATCCATTACTATTCACACAGACGCAGACGTCGGTATTTTCAATAGCTTTTCCAGGTTTATGAATTGTTTCGGAACCGAAATTGATGTTACGACAAAATAAATCCTGAACGGTGAACTGGAATATGTAACTAGGTTTGTCTCGTAAGAATCAAAATATCTCGTGTAAATATTATTACTACGTGCTATTAATCCATAAGGAGCACTAATTAAAAATATATGTTAGATATTTCAAAAAAATTAAAAGCAAAATTATTTTAAGCTATTTTATTTTTATCATTAAATTCATCAGTCTTTTAAATTTAATAAGAATAACACGTATTTTTTCTTCAGTGTATTTCACTTCATAAATTTGGGACTTCCATGTTAGTCATTTCGAAAAACTTCATAACTTTTGTTGTACTTAGTTGGGTTTGGAACATGTTTATATGGAACCATAAATACTAATAGTATTATTTACAGAATTATTTAATTTATTATTTTTAATAAATGGATATAGTTTTGAAACAACCATTTAACTGCCCGTGTTCAATTTCTTAAGTATGAATTTTAAGTAAAAATATATTCTGGAGGCATGCTACATGTTGTTTTATATTCAGGGAGGCACGAGCATACTCCCTGATTCCAACATTTTCAATAGTAACGTATCTATTCTGTATCTCTTTCATAGTTTTAAATATGTAAACAAAATTCAAATCTTTGTTATTGCTTATGTAAAAAAACACCTGAAGTGAGTTAAATGAACTAAAATAAAAGTTTTGCATTTACATGAAATCAATAAAAAAAGTACGATATCCATTTTATTTACAGTAGTGTTAATGAAAAGTACATCTAATATTAATGTCTACATGTTATTGTGCAGTTACAATGCGGAATATTATAATAAGCTTTTCACATAACATCCAGGCCTACTTTACCCATGGAGTTGCGTCTGTGAAGGAAGCTATATTTCTTTCAGCCACAGGACATTAACAAAATTTATTATCTTTCAATAACATATCCTTTCACCCCTCCTTCCTATAAAGATCTTGGCTCCACTAAGCCCTAAGTTTTCTCATGCCCTATTTGCTTGATAAATGACAGACGTTTGAGCAAACACAAACCCTAGACTTTCGATTGTACCTATCCTTTGATTTTATGTGTGTCTATACTGTTAATATTTAATTGTAGAAAACAGTTTAATTAAGCGTAAAAGTTATATATTGTTCCCCAACAAACAACCTCTGTCTAAACTATCCGGAAATCTTTTGACCCGATATAAATGTTGCTTTGATAACGTTGATGTATATATAATTTAAAATGCCAGAAATTCTATAAAACACAAAGTCCTAAGTATAAAGTCTAAAAAGTTTGATTTACATTTCACCTAGTTATAGAATTCCTCTAAACCAATTTCCATTAAATTAGTTCATTAAAATAAATGGAAACTCCACTCTAAATTATTATTAATAACAAAAATAAAAATATAAAATACAAAAATAATTCATTCTAAAGTGATATAAAATAATTTATCAAATCAAACTAATATTCACATGTAAATTAAGCATAAAACTAAAGCTAAGAACTATAAGTCTTATAATACGTCATCTAGTTACAATCAAAATCTGTTTACCTACCATTACAAAAATGTTTGAACAAGTCATTACAAACAAACACAGTAATAAAATAAATATTTTAATTGCAAACTATTTCTTTTCATGACTTTATATTACTCTCTTCACTTTTAAGATTATCTTTAACATTGAATTGTAAGTGCATTTAAAAACAAATTATGAAATACTCCTAGTATTTATATAATGTGGTTAAGATACTGACAATGTGGAGTGTGATCCATTATTTTATATACAACGCGGTTATAAACCCTAATGTCTTGAAACTTCTGTTCTTAAATGTTAATCCTAAATTACTGCATGTTATTGAAGATGACTTTTAGCATCCATAATTTTTTTATTAAAATTGAATGTATTTAAAGATATACTTCATTTGCTCTAAATGCTGACACCACTACAACTATTTGTCAAATGACATTAAGGATGTGTAAAAGAAAACAACTTCATCGCTGCACTAATAATAGAAGGGTCTGCTAAAAAAAGTGTTTAACTATATAATTACGTTAAAACTAGTTTTTGACTGTTCTAGGTTAATAATAACCTCACCATCAGTCAATCACATATTTAGTGCATTATTTTGATTGGAAAATTGACATTTAAACATCAAATAAATTTTAAATTTACAAGTATATTTTTTCTACTTGCATAGCTTTTTACCCATTAATAGATACAAAATCGGCAGTGAAGGCTAAATATACAATGTTAGGTTGTATAAATTTGTTTACTAACAAATAAGAAATCAGAAATAATTTTTTTAGAAGTTTCTCTAGATTTTGACGATTTCGTTCACACAAAAGAAATTATATACACATAAGCTGTGTGTTGTTGTTACTATAGTAACACAGATCGCAATGTTCCATTGTCCTATATCTATTACATCGAGTACTTTTCGCATTGTCAGTATGGAGCTACAATTAATTGCAATAACAGTTTTATATAAGAGGTGACCTTTTATTCGTTTTGTTCTAGTTATTGGAAAACACCATTGAGGTACCACTTATAATAATTATAAATAGTTTACTTTTTAAGAACCAAATAAAGCCTACCTAACCTAAAATTTAAGATGCAATCGTAATCTATTTTTATGCTAAAAAATTAATAAATTTCTGTTCCCTCAAAACTTGAAAATTCCTTTAAAAAAAATTGTTTCTTAATGTAACATATTTTAAATTATTATTATGTCTGAATAGATAAAGATAGACAAAAATTACATTATCTTTGTACTTTAAAAATAATTTCACGTATCGGTTTTCTAGTCTGACGCTTGTGATTGAGACTTAATATTATTTGTAAATTAATATATACAATAAATATTTTTTTTGTATTTCACTATTAAGGAATAAGGATGTGGCGAGTTAATCTGATCCTCTGCAATCTTGAAATCTAATTTTATTTCATATCTGAGGTATGGTTACATAATGGGCCCAGTCTATTTAGTTTGCGTACAATCACTGTATTTTTATTTATATTTTTCGACATGTCAAACAAATTATGTATGTGCTAGAAGATACCATTATTATAAAATGTATGACTCGTCCCAGACTTTCTCTAGCGACCGTGATTCGATTCAATTCAGTGCATAGTGGTGTGATTTAATTCAGTTCGAAGTGGTTTAATTTATTACATTTGTCCAACGCTGTTTTTTTCAGTGTTAATTGACAGATAATATAAAGTTTGATACTCGTTCTAAGATGTTTGACTCAATAAATTTAAACAAAATTCTCTTTTCTTAAGTATAATCTTATTATTTATTTGTAATCATAATATTTTGTTAATACTGGATGTGGTTTTGTTAAAATATGTTGATATTTTAAAGAAGAACGAAACCCGTTTTAAAATAGTTATCTGGGGCGGAAACATAGAAAATAATATGGGAATGACATTTAGGGAGAAACTACATAAAGGGGAAGAAACTAATATAAAATTTTTAACTGCAGGAACGTTACAAAAATACCTACAAATAACAAATATTGCTTCAATTACGCTATTAGATGAGAACTAATTTAACACTAATAAATCCAAAAATTAATCCCATTGGAATGCGTGTTAAATTTTTTGTAAATTGCGTAAAATTCTAAGTTTAGTAGAAGAATATGAAAATATTGTCGACAAACCTTCAGTCGCCATGTTAGGTAATCTTTGTGTAATTTTCGGGGAGGCAATCCACCTGTTTTCAGAAATTTAGTGTTAGTTTCAGATTCAAAAATACATCAACTAAAGATCCTTGTCCCGAACTGATTGAAACTTCCTTATTACAAACGTGATACACAGTAAAGCAAGAAACAAAACCATAACGTTAGCGACTGATATCTCCACAGTTTTAGTATTTACTCAAAGATTGCAGAAATTTTACATCCACTGCAGAAATTTTTAAAACAATACCAAAATCCAATAGTTTTCAATTAGAGAGTCTTATTAAATTTTTGTAATTATTTCTGAAATTAATAAAATATTTTCCAGAACTATATTTAAAAATTTTGTCAATAATAATGCCATACACAACAGGTTATTTAAGTTTAGGCCTGCTTAGGCTTAATAATTGTAAGGAATTCCAAAGAGAAGCACTTTCTATTTGTAGCAACTAGTCGAAATTATGTGCTTAAATAAAAATCTTTTCTTCAGAACCTAATAGCTTACGAAAAGACTAACGGAATTCATTAAAGACATTCAATTCTTAGCGGAAGTCCTATTATTGGACATAACCGGTGTATTACTTGAAGGGTTGTTTTCTCCAAAAGTGAAAAACTGTCTTGATTTCCAGACCAGGCGGAAACAGTTTAGGATTTCAAAATGTTTGATAATAAATAATGTCGAATTTAACGACTCTCAAAAGGAGCAAGAACCATCGCAAGGCTCTGTCATTCATCCAATAAGGAACAACGCGCTACTCATCTTTGTTTTCAGTGAGGCAATGTAGGTTAAAACGACCGAAATGTTAAGAGCAAGTGCCGTCCTTAAACACTTTTTAGCGACCCCATAATCAATAAGATTTAAAAAAAACATGATCAATACTAAAAGCGAGTCAGGATTTCTCACATGTCGAATATAAAAAAGACCCCACAATATTGTCCGTTCGTACTATAATCACCGTTCAAATTTCATTACAACGAAACAATTGCGATTAAAAAATATCCTAATTATTGCTAGTGCCTGTTTTCGTATTGTGCAAACAGAGAAGGCATTGTAACTGTAAAAGTAAATTATTTTGTTATAGTGAACATCTTATGGTTAGGTTTAATAATACTATGTCCAAAGTTCGCTATCAACATTTTCAACATATTGCTATATCACTAACAAAATCTTTCCTCATTTGGAAATATTTGCTATTGAATGTAAAATATTTGGCTTATTAGATTCTGGTTCAGTCATATTTATTGTGCCTCTTAAGTTATACTAAAGCTTACAAAAAAATCCTGCAATTAAAAATTTTCAAAATTTAAATGTAACTTATACAGCTGCCTAAAAGAGCGCTTGGCGATTAGTTTGCAGTGTATTTGACATATTGAAATTTGTAGTTTTCATGGCATTTAAACATTTTTAGTATCTCCCAAACTGTTGAGTATAATTAATATTGGACCATATTCCACTACGAAAGCCCAATTGTTTTTAATATTAGTTGAATTTTTTTTTCGTATTTAAACCTCACGACTAAATGATTTTTTGAATGATCAGTAGTTTTACCTTTTTGACCTCATTAGTAGGTATCTGAATTTGCAACTCTTTTAGACCTAAAGAGGAAAATTTAAATAAAATCATTGATACATTGATGTTAATAAAATAAAATCATTGACGTTTCCACTAAAGAAATGGGGTTAACTTGCTAATAGATTACGAAATTGAAATAAAATTTAACACTTAACCGTAAAAAGCCACCCCTATCTACTAGCTCCTACTACAGATGAATTTTCTTAGAGAACACATCTAGGAATTCTTAGATAAAAAAGTGTTATAACGTAGTAGGCCTAAGTCTGATTATGCTTCTTAGCATTTTTAGCTACCTATGGAAATTGTTTTTCCAAAATTGATCCACCATGTACTTATCGACGCGGACAAAAATGATGCCAAGAAATCCTTCTTGGTCTAGAATCCTTATGCGGTATAACTAAAGCAGTAGAAAAGAAAGTCTAAAACAATGGCTCAACTTTGAACTTAAGGAAAGATTGAAATATTCCGTGAGAAAACTTTACGAATCTGATACAACCTAGTATGTAACTCACACTTTACAAAGTAAACTATATCAGAGAAAAATATTAACTTTCGTGTCAGGCCAAGTAGTTTTCAAGAATCATCTTAATATCATGGGATTATTCCAATTATCGGCTTGGGAAAATACTCCAAAAGTCGAAAGAAAAACCAGAGGAATTAACTATCCTATCGAAATTCGGGAAAAAATAAAAGAAAAAAGAAAAGCAAGACGAAGGTGGCAAGAATCACGAACACCACTGTCCAAAAATGTGTTAAACCGGTTAGGTAAGGAATTGAAAAATATGATTATTGAAATAAAGAACGAAACCTTTAGTAACTACATGGGTAATTTGTCATACGATAAAACCAGTGACTATTCCTTGTGGAAAGCAGCTAGATCTCTTAAGAGACCTATTACTCAGTCTCCTCCTTTGAAGAAAGAAGATGGAACTTGGGCTAGAGATAGCAAAGAAAAGGTGGAATTATTTGCAGATTACTTGGAAGATACTTTCTGTGCTCCTACAAGGCAAACAGCAAAGGAAAACCTAGATAAAATGATCAACCCAGATAAATCGAATATTAGACCTGCAACAGTGAAAGAGGTGATTCGAGAAATCAAAACGAAAGTTAAACAGAAAAAAGCTCCAGGTTATGACCTGATCACTGGTAAAGTTGTTAAAGAGCTTTCAAAGAAAGCTATTGTAAAATTAACATCCATTATTAACGCAGCAATAAGATTAACTTATGTTCCTCGTCAGTGGAAGGTGGCGGAAATTGTGATGATTCCGAAACCTGGAAAGCCAACCACAGAAAAAACCTCATACCGTCCAATATCGTTGCTGCCTCTCCTATCTAAGGTATTTGAAGGAATTATTTTGACAAGACTTATGGCAGTAATTCAAGAAAAAATGATTATACCATTGCATCAGTTTGGATTTCGCCAAAAGCACTCGACAATAGATCAGGTGCACAGATTAACAAGCACTGTTGAAAAGGCCTTAGAAGAAAAAAATATATGTTCGGCTTTATTTCTAGACGTTGCTCAAGCTTTTGATAAAGTTTGGCATGTTGGAATTAATAACAAATTAAAAGCTATACTTTCGCAAAAACTGAGTAAATTATTGAGTTCGTATTTAGCAGATAGACTTTTTAGAGTTCGGATGAATTCAGAATATTCAGAGCTAAGGAACATCAAAGCTGGAGTGCCTCAAGGTAGCGTACTTGGACATATACTGTACTTAATCTATACTCATGATTTGCCTCAGGATGGTGACGTCTTAATTGCCACATTTGCTGATGATACGGCTATCCTGGCTGTAGGATAAGATGCAACAAGTAAACTGCAAAATGCGACTGACCATGTCACTGCTTGGACTAAAAAATGGCGTATCAAGATTAATGAGACAAAATCAGTGCATGTAAACTTTACAAATAGAAAAGGTGTTTATAAGCCAGTATATATTGATCAAAATATAGTACCGTATGCCAACAGTGCAAAATATCTTGGTATGACCCTTGATGCTAAGCTACGTTGGAAGGAACATGTTAGGAAGAAACGTGAACAACTGGGTATTCAATTAAAGAAAATGCATTGGCTGATTGGAAGAAAGTCAGAATTATCAGTACATAACAAACTAGTGCTATACAAGCAAGTGCTAAAACCGGTATGGTTATATGGTATACAGCTATGGGGCTGCACTAAGAAGTCTAATATCAAAATTATTCAGACCTTTCAAAATAAAGTATTAAGGAATTTAGTGAAAGCTCCTTGGTATGTCAGCAATGACACTATTCACAGGGACTTGAAGATCGAAACGGTAGAGGCCGAAATACAAAAGCAAGTTAAAAAGCATGAGTCTCGACTCCATAACCACCAAAACGTTGAAGTACTTCAGCTGCTTGACAACGCAGAGTTAGTGCGACGCCTTAAAAGACTGAAGCCTTTTGACTTGGTTTAAAGTTCACAGTTGTGGGTGTGGAGCTGTGAACATAGGTATTGACATTGGGAAATAACCTAATAAACTGTCACGATTGTTGTTAGAAAATAAGCTGCTGGTTAGCTGATAAAGCTAGTTGTAGTGTTATAAATAAATAAAAAAAAAAAAAATAAAAAAATGGGATTATTCCAAGGAAGCCTGAAATTCAGATTATGCAACCAGCACAAAGAAACTACAGAACATATACTTTAAAAGTGTGAACCATTAGGAAGTAGAAGACAACTGATCTTCGGCTCAGATGCGACTTTAACAAGCAACTGGCAAGGACGATCCTGTCGTTATCGAAGGGCATAGAAATAAGCCAGACAGGAAGAAGGAGTACACAAAAAGTCTTATAGGCTGAAGTGTCTAGTGGGTAAAACCCTATTCTTTCATAATAATAATAACACCCACTATAGAGGTTGATCTTGATTAAAGTTTGGCTTAAGAAGAAAATATATTTTAATTTAAGTTGGTTTAAATGAAATAATTGAAGACCAACTTAAATAAACGTTACATTTATTTTAATTTTAATTTTTCTGTTTTGTAGACGAGCCTACATATAACAGTAAAACCTGTAAAAAATTGCAACCGAACGATATTTACCATGCATAAATGAATGTGGATATACGAGTAAGTGTATGATAACACTTCAATGTTGCATATTTGTCGAATTTTAAACAATTCAAATAGTTTCAATAATAGACGTTGTTCGAAACTCTTGTTTTGTGCATATTTATGCAATACGTTAACATTAGGTCGAAACATAAAAGGTTTAAACTTAAAAGGTAAAATCGAAAAAATTTATTGATATATACAGATAATAAGTTTAGTGCTTTGAGATAATGAGATATATTACATCCATACGTGAATGGTGAATTAGAGTATTCCTACAATCACCAGACTACTATAAACTTTTTCATACCAAAATTTTTGAAATACATGTACTTTACTTCAAAGGTATGAGCTGTCAGTGGAGTTTTTATTATTTGAAATTCAAATAGTCTTATAACACACAGAAGTCCAATTCGCACAGTGGAAGAAGCTAAGTTAAAATCAAAAAAGTTTTCCTTATTTTCAAACTCTGGTCTTTGTAACTCCTTGGATATACTTGAACAATTACGATGATAGCGAAACTTTTAAAACTTACTTTCATTAAGTCTTAATTTCAAAATCACTAAGTCATTTAGTTATTCTTTGGGTGTAAATTGTTTACTCTTCTGTATAACGAAATTATTTACCTTGCTGAAAAAAAAAAAAAAAAAAAAAAAACTATTTAAGAATTTTCTGTAAAATGATCTTTAACGCCATCCTAAAAGATTTTGATTATTAAAATATGAAGATTAATGTGAGTGCTAAAAATTGTGGTTAACAGAAAACACACAAAAAACAAAGAAGTCATTTCCAAAATGTAAAATAAACCCGGTGACGATCAAAAAATCAATTAAAAAAATCTTCGTAATATTCTTAGTTACCATCCTCTGAAAATATATGTCAATAAAAACGTCAGTATATCTTGGGCTTTATCTATAATTTTACTTGCTCGCCTAATTTATTGGTAACAGTTTCACTTTTGATGCCCATATTTTGAATACAATTTATTTAGAATGGACCACAATTTTGTTATTTCGAAAGAAAAATTTTTTTTGTAAGCTAAATGATTCCCTATACAGTATCTTTTTATTTTTGTTAAATTCTCTTCCTCCAATTCACGAATGGGTTTACAAAGGACTAAATACGTAAATAAAAATATACTCTTATGAATACATGTCCGGAATGGCATCATGTATAAAAACTGTTTGGTTAAGTCAGGTATGTGTGAATATTATACACATAAACTGAATAAATGTGTAATAATATTTGGTTTTTATATGCGGTATTCGAACGTTGAAATACCATATATATATATATATATATATATATATATATATATATATATAAAAATATATGTTGTTTTTTAAAATTACAAATTATGGTTTTTATTCAGTCTTTATTCAGAGAAATATTTTCTTGAAATATGTCGATCATATTGTACATTTTGCGTATGGTTTTGCTACCTCTTTATTGAATCTCGGTTTGTTACAATAGTCTTGGTCTAGCCTGGTCTTGAGCTTCGAGGAAGACTGTTATCGGTGATCACTAAAAATAAGTGACACTAAAAAATCTGTCCGCTCTCCTCGAAATGAGCCGAAGTTGTAAGCCGAGTTACAAAACCAAATAGAATCACACATAGGTTATTGAATCTGTTTGAGACGGGAAGATCTACAAATGGAACTAGGAAAGTAGTCTGATAAACCATATTCTTCTAAATATTGTTCCGTGACTAAGTTAATTATGTTTTACTTTCTACATAGAACTTCAATATTAGAACTTCAAATATTTTAAAAGAAATAACTTCTTTTTCTTATAAAATACTCAATCAAATAACCGTTGTTTGATTGATTTTTTTTTCATTTACTAAATTTATATTTAAAAATAAATATTTAATAAATTGTAATTTTCAGGATATATGAAGCAAAGTACCTAACAAAAATTAGCAGTAAATGACATTAATAAAATTAGGTTTGTTTTGTATATCTATAAACATGAATTACGTTACATATTTCTATCATATTGTGGATTTCCCGCTGTGTACTATAAAATATCATGAATATAAAATTACCACATTAAATTTTATTTGTATTACTTTTATATATGTAATGATAATTTGAAATGTAATATTTTCAATATTTTATTCCTAATGTGAGCACAATGCATGTGTGTATTTCATTCATTTTGTTTGCAGTAGCAATAGTAATTACGATAATTGTTATACGTCACGTGAGTAGGGAACAAGAAAATGGTTTTCCGTTATCGGAGCCAAATTCTAAATCAGAAGGGAGGGGCAGCAGATTATGCTATTGAAAGATATTAAATTGTGATTAATGTTCCAAGGATAAGGGAAACACAGCTTGAGGTTATCTAACGACCAATCTATAGATACATCTCTTGGTACTACTTGTTCTGAGTGTCTTCAGTTAATGTACATATCCACCCATTACGTCCACTATAGAGATAAAATATTACTCATTTTCTCAATAAGTGATTTCCTTAATTTTTCTTGAGGTGACCATTTAAAATTAAGTGTTTTTTAAAGAAAAATTGTCAATAGAGATCTAAATTATGATCAATCAGCAATCAGTTAATCAGTTGAAAATAAAAGTCTTTGGCTACAACACTACCTTTTACTGATTGCACTGCGTGAATGAATTTTTTTTATCTACAAATTTTAACCTATTTTGGAGTTCCGAAATTAAACGTAACGGATTTATTTAAATAATATTCCAAACATAACTGGATTCAGAAGATTTACAAGAAAGGATGAAATAATGTTGTTATATTTCATAATATATGATTCTGATTTATTTCCCGTAATATTATGCTATTGATACTCAGGCCGGAGACCGATCTTGCTAAATAAGACCAACAAGTAGTGAAATTACCTCTTGTTTTAAATATATAAAATCAATTTTTCTAGTTTCAAAACGCAGTTCAAACAGAGGAAAAAATTGTTAAAACAACATCTCTAAACCTGTATTTTAGCTTAGTCCTTATTTTAAAATAAAATCCCTGTTCCTATATCATGTATGATTAACAGAAATGTGATTTCATTCCGCAGAAGGCTATGTTTGTTCCAGTATTTATTGGTTTTCCATTTGAATCTGTAAGCAATATAACATTTTCTAAATAATGATGTGTATGTATCATATATTGGAATTTAAAGATTGTTGCATTTCGTCGTGTGCAGACAAAGTTATTCCACCAACAATATCTTCATTCCTTCACTCTATTCAACCATTTTAGAAACTATTTCGTTCTACTATATTTTCATAAAATATTTGCTAGAGGAACTAAATACATTCTAGGATATTAAATTAATTATTAACATTTATTTTATATGAAAAATTGTGATTTTTCTACTTTGAATGAAGATTAACTGAATTTCATGAGATACCACTAATTTCTCTCCCTCCCCTTTACGAATGCAACAATCACACACTTAATTAATCACTGTTAAATACCTTCACTGGTAGTACAAGAATCCTTCCAAAACTTTTGCCAACATAATAAATATTAATAAATAATATCACCCAAAAGAGTAGATTCCAAAACAAACTCGTATAATAGTTAAATATTTTAAAATTTTTATAAGATGCATCCATATTCTTTTTTGTTTATTATCTCTCTTAGACAACATTACACTCTTAAATTGAAGCAACTCCTAAGTGAAACTCGGATGATGTTTGATACCATCACTTTAATTGCGCAGTTCCTTACCCAAAGTTGTTTCCCATATATAACTATGTACTCCGTATTAAAAATGTTTCGAATTCCTTCAAATCTACAAGTTTTAGCCCGCCTCCTTCCAACTCCACCTTCGTCTTCACACAGTTCGTTTTGGAAATTCAATACTGACACATTTAGTTTAAAAATGATTAAGTTCCAGTCCGATTTTAGTCACTCAACATTGAGAATAGAGGTCAGGTATGGTTGTTGTAAACGAAATTGTAGTCCGTTTTTTAATCACAGTCAAAGATATATTTAACCGTATGAATTTGAAAAATCCATTTTGTGAATATCATTCTTTGTGGAATTTTTACGATAGACAATTAGGTATTTACCTTACATTGGCTAATAACACTCTGGCCATCTGTAGTTATTAAACTTAATCACAGTAGTCGTCATGAAAATAACAAAGAGATTAGAATGGTATATTAAATTTATTGGTTTTCACATATATTTTAAAATGTATCAATTGGTGGTCTTTTCAGTCATATTTTATCGATATATTTTGGTATCGTGATAGAAATATTTGTTCTAATATTAGTTGTACGTGTATAACTTAAAACTCCATGAATGTAAAAATATATTCATATTATTATAATTTTATAATATACAAATATGTCAATTTGGTCTGAAATAATGGATTTAAAAAAATAAAAACTATAATTTATTTGCTATATTTAATATGTTAGTGTAATTTTATAGAACTAAATTGAATGAAATTACGCACCAGTAACTACAACTTATATCGGGCGAGCCAGAAGTTAAGCAACACTAAATTCGAAAACATAGTGTGTCGGGAAATTTGGTTTCTTGCCGGTGGGATTGCTTGTGTTGGCAACTCATGACCTTGTGGGTGAAATATATCATGTAATACTCAAGCAATGTCCTTCCTTTTTTATGTCAGTGGTGAGTTAGCTGTGTGCAGACAAACATGTGTTTATTCCAGGCTGAACGTGCGTTCATTCTTGAAGGTTAGTTTTAATCGCAATCATTTAACAAATGTCAGAATGACATTAAGGTAGTTTTTCCTGAAACAAGGGTGTCTAATCAATCAACGATTTTATGCGTTTTACTCGTTTTAGAAATAGTGGAAGGGTGAATGATCGTGAACGTTCCGGCCGACCTTCGGTGTTAAACGATGCCTCATTGAAATATATCCGCCCATCCTTGCTACGTTCACCAAGAAAGGCAATACGAAAACTATGTCAGCAAAATGGAATGTCTTATTTATTTTAAAACACTTTGCAATCAAATTACTCCGCCTCTTTTCTAAAACAATCTTAAACAGTTATTAAAAAAAAATAAAAAAATACTGAGCCTACAGATTAAGGTGGCAATCAGCTATAGTTTATAGTATGTTTAGGACAAGACTCCATATTATATAGATTTTAATGGCCTACAAAAATTTGATTGTTTTCCATGTGTATTCAATGCCTTAATTATTCTACTTGTAAAATGTGGCCGCACTAAACCCCAATATTCCACAATATACACTTTATTTGTGCAATACAAATACAACTAAAAGACGTTTCAATGACAAGCACAAAATCTACTCTGATTTTAAGTGCATGTAACAACTGAGAATGACTTTTATTGTGTTTGTATTGCATAAATAAAATATAATTTTTGTGGTAATTCATTTTGAGATTGAAGTTTCCACAAGTGTAGCTTATGAATCTCTTAACGAGGGACACTTTCAGCTGTCTAGTTCTTTAATAGTCGCGGTGGGTGGGTGGGGGGGGTATTACAATTCTTTGCTAAAATATTGGTTATATAAAATATAAATTGTCGATCATTATTAGTAAAAATATTAGATAGAAAAAAACTCGAACACAAGATTCACAAAAATTACGTTTACTTAATAAGAGGCGTTTCAACGATAATCAGTACTGAGTTCGAGTTTTTTCTATCTAATATTATCTCACAATTCAAACTCAATATTTATTTATAGGGAAAATATTATCAAATATTGTAGAACTCCTTAAATTTGTAATTATTTTATTTCCTCCATCAAAATTGATTTATAATCAAAATTAAGTTTTTTGGTAGTGTATTATGACTTTGTTACTGATATTGTGCAAATCTATTAGCTTTTTCTCAAAAGTTATGTAGTGGATTATAATTTCTCTCATTTTTGTAGTAAAATAATATTAATAACAAAATTGCGGACGTATGTTTCTATGGTTGAAATGCGTTCATTAGTATTCTGCATACGTGCGTTTTTATTTATTCCACTTTAATGTTTCATTTTCTCCTCTGTTGGTCACAATTTCTATTAAAATGTTGCCAGTTGCTGCTCCCTCATTGTATTCCCGCCAGACTCTCACATGTTTTTCCATGTCATCTAACATTTCATGTTTGTAATTTTCTTTATTCACGTGAAAACTGCTTTTCCCAGTAAATTACTTATATTATTGTAGACCATTTAATCCCTATTATTTTATTGAAATTATTAATATAATTTCTATTTAAAAGGTTAATCCATTTGAAAGGATTATAACTACAGAAAAAACAACTTTGCTTATCTGTCTAATTATGTTAAGTCAAGACAATTTCCGATCGTTCTGAAATTTTAACTTTAACATGTCTTCTTTCAGAGTAGGCTATAAACTTCGCTACAGATAATTAGTCGGTAACATCATTGGCGAAGTGGCGGACAACTATATATGTAAATGCTACCTGACCTTAAACATGTTTCATTAGGAGTGTTGATAAAGATAAAGCATATAATTAGTGAAACTCTCGATAGTCGAAGACTTAAAAAGCAGTGCAACAAAATAAATTCTTTTGACAAAATAAATTCAGATAAAACTACCAGAATAAAAAAAATAACATTTAGGGGAAAATCTAAATGTTAACGACAATAAACTTGACATTTGCTCTGAATATCGGGAAAAGTTTTAATAGGACAAAGTTCAGCAGTTGAAGATAAACGCTACTCTCTTATTGGCGATTTGAGATTATGTCCCGAAGTCTACTTCTTTTCTCTGGAGGACATTTTGAGAGATGTGATTACCATGGTATTTCCGATATTGAATATTAATTTGTATGAAAACATCACTTGTTATAGTTATGAATTAGGGTTTGGTCTCAATACATTCAGAATCAAAATCATAAAATATTAACAGTATTTAGTTTGTTTTAAGTTACAACAAATAGATCTGACACTGAAGCAATTTTGATCTAATTTTGGTAACAAGTGAAGGTGTAAAATGATTGAAAACGAGTGTAAATGCATAATACAGTTCGGCAGTAATTAGCAAATATTTATCATGAACCTTCATAGTTGACTTTAAGAAGTTTGATTACAGTTTCATATTTGCATTAGCAAAGGTTACTTGAATTATTCAAATTAATTATTCTTTATTCAGAACTCCTTTTAAAAGCATACATCACATAATACTGTGGATATCGTATAAATAAAATTAATTTCTTTTTTACTGCCCCTTAAAAATAAAACTGTTTTACGGGCCCTTCGCAACAACATACAGTAAAAAGGACACACACACACACACACACACACACACACACACACACACACACACACACACACACACACACACACACACACACACACACAACTTCAACAAAATTGTCTTTTGAAAACATCCACCGCCAGAGGTAAGTTTATGTCTATAAAGTAATAAATGAAACAAAATTTGTTTTGAAATAATGCCAATTGTATCTTTTTTACTCAGACCCAGGACCATGATTTAACTTATTTGTATATAAAATAAGATAAAATAAAAATAGTTAAAAAAAGTTTGAATATTCTGGTGGTTATACAAACGTTTTTAAAGTAAGACAAAATTTTCATATAAAAACATATGCAAGACATTACGTGTTTTCTCTGGCTGCCATTTTCTGTTGAAAAAATAAACAAATATTATAACCATGTAAATTGATAAGATATTTAATTCTGATTTTATATAAGCATTTTGTTTGTAATCATTTACATGTGTACCAAAAATGTAACTTTAGTTTGTATATTTTCAAACGGTGGCCATTTCATATTACCAATTTGAAATATCTGGTAAACGTCATAAAAATTTCCATGAGACTAAATATATTCTTTTTAAAGGAAAACAAAATATTTTTTCTTCCGCAACTGGAAGGATAACTGAATTAATAACAAAAATTGTAAATTCAATTTCATGTTAAATAACTACAAAAAACAGACATTTATGTTACTAGGCATTCCTTATAATCAGTGGTTGAATTGCGTTACATTCAAAAACTTAGGCACCGTTGCATTAATATTAAATAGTATGATAATGTTTCAAATTGAATTAAATTTAACATTTGTTATTGAACGAAATGTTTACCGAGTAAAATTATTCATCTGAAGTTAAGTCAATAAGATTTATTGTTCTGTGATCGAGAAGTGTTGACATTTTGTGATCAGGGTTGAAATAACGACGATGTAAATTGTGATCGTAATTGTTTGGCAAGTCATCCAGATTTCTAACATTTTTGGTTATATTTCGATTTAATTTAAATGGATAGTATTAATAATTTGTATACTTATTTTACGTTTTATACGTTTTGGGATTACATAAAAAGAAAACACATAATATTGCATTAAACATAGCAAAGAAGCTTAAGATCAAATAAAAAAGTTCGTAACACACACACATACACATACTAGTGTTTATAAATTTATGGCATTTTCAGAATTATTGTGGTATTACGGGAATTGGTCGTATCATAGGACTGTCTGGTAAAGGTAGAAGGAGTGTCCACTACGGCCCTTTCGCGGACATTACCGTAAACAAATGTCAACTTTTTTTACTGGAAGCAAATTTATTAATCATGCTGGCTATTTAAAATTTATTTAAAAACTTGATTCTATCCAGTAATGAGATCTTCAATGAATAAATACAATATTTCTATCTCCAATACTTAAATATTTCTTATAAACATTATGTACGAGTGCTGTGTTTTAAATGGGAGTTCCATTCATGTGACATAATGTAACAGTTACATATTACACATGTTATACACCATCTACGTATCCACCCTAAAACTGAAAATATAATTCGGGTGTGGGAGGTAGATCCTTATTAAATTTGAACGCTCAATAAAATCACACTTTGTCTTTTCTGATTAACAGTAAAAGCAAAACAGAATTATAGCAAAATATGAAATCAGTTTTTTCCTTGTTTATTGTTAGATTTCTTACCGCTTCAAACATAATACGTTCTGCGATACAAACCACACAGCATTGAAAATATAGTCATGGCGGTGTATTTCTTCATGATTAATGATGAGTAACAAGAGACACCTACAAAAATATGTGTTTCAATAAACATTTTTGATTCTAAGCTATAAAACCTTAAGTGAAAGTCGAGAGTCATTAAATAATGACAAACGTTTAATGGTGTCAATATTGGGTTAAAATTAATTCTAGAGTGCCCTTTAACATTCTTTACCATATCCAAAAACACCACATGTACTAAATTTTATACATATATTAAAAAATATGAAACTTTATTTTATACAAAACATTTTAAAGTAACAAAAGTGTTTATTTACATCACACATTTTTAATTTCTAACAATCAATATACAAATCCTACAAAAAGTTTTTACTTTTTATGGTTACGTAGCATGTTTTGAGAAAATAAGGTTTTATTGTACTACCGTAAAAATAATATTTTTTCAATTCATAATTTTTAAACGAAATAAAATTTAAATATCAAACTATGAAATAACTGAGTAGTATTAACAACAATTGTTGCATTATGATACTATTTCATTAAAGAAATGTTTAATTAACATTATGTTTTGACCTAAACCTAGCCGTTTTTGTCATATTGGAAACATAAACAAATTTTTGTGTAAACTTAAGATGCAACATAAGAAAAACTACTTGAACTGAGAAGTTAGTATTTTTCCCAAGGCATCTTTTATAAAACCTTTTTCTATACAAAATAAATCAAAGTATTGCAAATGAATTTACAATAGAACAATATCAATTTAGTATCGTTTAGTAATATCGTTTGGACTGTTTATTAAACTCACGTAAACACGCTTTACTAGCTGATTGTTGTTAAATTATGGTATTCGAAAATATGTTTGTATATTTTATCAGTATTCGGTGTGAAACTGATGGTATAACAGTAAAAAAGATAATTTTGTTCCCAACCCCCCCCCCCCATAATATTTACAGATGTAGTACGTAGAAATTGTATAATTAAAATAACTATATAATTACTTGTATATATTTACTACTATTATAGTATATCATCAATATTGGACTAAATGACTGTATAAATCGCCGGAACTTAATGATAATCATTCCTTTTTCGAATACTGAACTAGTTCAAATTAATAACTTTATTTTTAATACTTTATTACTTTATTTTTACTTCATAAAAGAAAATGTACTCTTTATTTATTATGAATGTAAAAAAAAAAAAAAAAATCATGTAATCATGTTTGTACCCACTAATTATTATTATTTTTTTTCAATTTTGATAATGTAAATATAATGTAGCCACATACTGTGATATACTGTAAATGAACATTTTTGTATTTTCTCTAAACTTTGTGGAAAATTCTTATCTCAACGAGAAATCTATAAATATCATTAATCAGTAAATTCTGTTAAAAAAAAAAAAAAATCTCAAAACTACCGCCATTATAATTTGTTGAAAAATCACAGTCAGAATCTAATCGTAACGTTGAAATTTAAAAATGTTTGATTTCACCACATAAATGTCTAGTCTACTCCTTTTGAAGTGTTTAAAACAATTTAAGGAATTTCAGGCGGTTTTTACTTTTTGAAAACAATAAATGTATTAGCTTAACATCTTGAATTTTTTATGGGATATGTTACATTTTGTGTCAACGTACAAAATGGCTACAAAATGGACATTATATTCCTGCTTGAGAAGTGTTTAAAAGCAATTTGAAATTATTAACTAAATACGAAACTATATTTAAATGAAAAATTCAGTTTATAATTAAAAATAAAGAAGTTTATAAACAATCTTTTACATGAAAAATAACATAGCAAACTTATATTCACGTTCTTTTAGGAGCGTATTAAACAAAAAAAAAACTTTAAACAAAGAAACTATAAAATTGAAGTGTAAATAACATAGATAAACAGAAAAGAATTTGTGTTTACTGTTTTCCATTATAAATTTTATTTTATTAAGTAAACATAATTTTTGAACATGCTGTATACACTTTTGGAAGGATATAATATCAAGATGCATTATTGATTATTCAAATCCTCCCTTTATTTAAATGATAACCCACCCTCGTTTAACTTCAGAATGCTAACCTAAAAACAACTTGATTTATGCATTTAGGGGATAATTAAATTCATGTAAATTTTATTACTTTACACAAACACTTGAGTGATTAGTTTACAATGTCTAGTACTATGCTAGTGATAATTTTTATAATTTTTAACTAATTCCTTTGATTTTCTAAGAAATTGAAAAGAAAAATATTGAAATGGTGTCCTACAAATATCCATGACACACGAAGTTTAATTAAAATTCAAAGTGAACATTTTATGGATTACTAATGTCCTATACTATGTATAATAGGATAAATAGTTGAATATAAATACATGATCTGGAAGAAAGACGAAAACAATTCATTGCAATGTTATTGTTTACGTCGACCGTTTTATTTATTTCTAAACGCTTTACAAAATTTAATGAAGTTCAGCTAGGCTGCAAATTAAGTTGGTTTCTCATTGGTTAACTCCCCTTCACCCCGTCACACGGTACTGCCATGGAAAGTGATTAGTTTGGAAGTGCACATCAAATAATAACTAAACTTTTGTATTACAAATCGTGGCTATGAATCAATTCGTTACGTTAAAAACACTCACACCCCTAGCCAGGTTGTGCAAATATCACATTTTCTTCGCTAGGCAAGGTCAGATTTTTTTTTTAACTTACTTAGTTTTTATTTTAAAAGTTCCGGTTTCCTAAATTTAGGAATAAAATAAACAAGTTTTTAAAGTTTTAGTATATTGGAAGTTCAACTACTTAAAATGAGCCTAAAATATTTAAATTGACAACGGTTATAGACTATATGAGTATGATAAAGGGATTAATTTCAAAGGGATTTTACCTTATATGAATTACATTACAGTGAATAGTTTTAAAGCTTATGCCCTCATTCTAATCACACGTGTTCTAAAATAATGGTCAAATATGACATCAATTCAGTATCTTAGTTAACTAAAACTGAAGAAACTATATTTAATTTTTTGTATGGAGTTAATAAGCTATTTAAAACGAATATAAATTCTTTATCGTATGCGCGCGCACGTGTGTGTGTGTGTGTGTGTGTGTGTGTGTGTGTGTACATATATGTCGACTTTGTCCTTGGAAGAAAAATCGTCAAGATGAATATATCGTGGTTAGATGACAATACCCAACATAAAAAGTAAATACTAAAAAATTGTTTCAAAACTCGACGATATTGCCATTTATAAATTTTAAAATTATATTTTTAAGCAGGCTATATTTTAAACACTAGTAAACAGCAGCTTACTTGAAAAACTGTATTACAATATAATTAATATTTTTAACATTTAATAATTATATAAATATACCGGTTTTAGGTTAAATGTCATTTTCAATCATAATTCCCTTAATTTCTATTTTATAAAAGAGATTATTAATAATTTAATGCAGATTTTAAAGCTGACCACAATAAACTTTTGTTTGATGCATAATTTTACTTCCACTATTGAATGACACAATGTTGGGTATAGTTGATGGTTTCTTATTTTATATATTTTTGTGTTTTAACTGTGCTTTACAAATGTCAAAATGCAATGATACCTATATCCATTTTCTTTTGTCATGACTGCAGATTAATACCTACATGTACTTTATACCACAGTAGTGTTGAATTACCACACGAATGGATCATGTAAATGGATAAATCATTTAAAAGCTATTGTATGATTGACACATGTAAGTTAATTGTAACGGATCGACTTTTAGGAATTGGAAGGGATAAGATTGGATATTTATTTACTGAAACATATTTATGATTAATTTATTACCATTGGATTGAATGAGGGCGTGTTTGTTTGCGTCCAACGACTTGTGTAATGTGCATATGTATCCAGGTTTTTGTATGTCTCTAACTTTAGAAAATTAAAATTTAATGTTAATCTTACTGTAGTCTGTATAATTCAGTATTAACGTTTTAATAATTATTTTTAATTTTAAACTGTAGAGTTTAATAATGTTATTTTTCAGGTGTTATAAATAACTGTGGTATGCTCAGTTATGTTGTGGTATGTTTAGAGAGATTTTTTAAAGAATTATATTATATACCGCCTTCCGATTTACTGTTTTGTTACTGATACGACGGCCGTTTCGATTATTCAGACATTTTTAAGTTCTACAAATTTTTTTGAAATTATAGTTCTTTGTTAATTATTAAATACGAACACTTAATCGTACGTATTGGAATGTTGGGCCCGGTGGATCAAACATAACAAATTGTCTGTTCAAAGATAATAGAAAACTGTGTTCGTGTGTTTTGTAAATGTTTCTCGTGTTGTATTTAATAATTGACAAAGGACTATTCTGTCAAAAAAAATTAAAAACTGGAAAATGGCCGAAAAACCGAAACGGGCGTCGTATAATAATACAACGGTAAATCGGAATACTGCAGACGGTTTGTGAAATATTTGTTTATTAAAATTAGTATTCGAAATGTCAACAACGAAACGTTATACAGGGATTATTTATTTCTGAATCTTCAGACTTCATCCTTTGCGCATAGGCTAGGGCCCATGCCGGGGACTGTAAATTCACTTAAAATCTTGGATGTATATACTATTTTTTGTATGAAAAGAATTAAATTATACTGAACAAAATAAATTAATTATGAACATTAGTGATCTGACGAACTTTATGGTAGAAACACAAATATATAAACTTTTTCATTTATGAGCATATTACTTTAATTGATTTTAAACGATGGAAAAAGTATTTTCAGATTACATTCAAAGTGTACCAACTACCACTCAACACAGATAAAATATATATGTAAGGATATCAAGTAACGGAGTTGGGAAGTCCATTAAGATGTCTATAACATGTATTGAAAGTGGGTGGAGGGAGAGGAGATGTAGTAAAAGAAGGGGGACAAGGCTCTAGTGACAATGTTATTGTTATTTAACTTTCTGTTGTCCTTTTAGTGACAAGTATGTTTAATTGTTTCCTCCCATTGTTTCTGTGATTTATGAAATATTACATTTTGGAATAAAGTATTGACGATAACATTCCAAAGACAATTTCTTTGTCATCTCACTATAGAAGCTGAATAGTTTTATATATTTGCTTTTCTTGTTCGTTTTAAGAGAAGATAGATAAACTAGGACACATAATTTGTTCCCTATATGAATGGTCCTAGTGGTAAATGATTTGGCCCATTTTACACATTTTCCTGGGGTTAATCATATATTTATAGATTGGGCTTTCAACTACGTTATTTTATAAATATTAAAATTTTTACAATCCTACACCCTTTAATAAGTAGTATTCTGGCCTTAGTTTTAATATTGTCAGGTTTTAACACAGGATTTTATTCAATTTATAATACACACGAATACGCAATATATTCATTTGACTAAAACTGCCTAACACCCCCCCACACACACACACACTGCAAAGGTTTAATTGAACCGTCCGCAAGGAACAATTTTGGAAAACGACCTAAATCCAAGATTTCAATCAAATCTAATAAAAACTGTAGAAATAACAAAAACATTTAAAACATACGTAAAGTTAAATGGCATAGCAAGGCTGGACCAAGCCAAGGTCACGCGCTTGAACAGGAAATATTCAACTTTACGGTTTGAACAGGAATAATCTCATAATCCAATGTTGTAAATTCAAAAATTCGAAAACTAAAATAAAATAATACCATCGTGTAGAGCTAGGAAAACCTAGTAATAAATAATAAGACAATAAACTCGTCAGATTAATAATAAAAAAGTTATAGCCAAAATAAAACGTCATAAAACACAAAACTCTCTTAAAATAAATAAAAACAAAAATCTAATAATAACAATACATAACCATAAGATAAACTAATAATAAATAAGACTCGAAATCAAAATTAAATAAAAGACCATAAAGTAATAAAACCATAAATAACCAAGCATGCAGAAAGTACCGTAATTTGGTAACCCAAGAAGCGAGAAAGGAGAGGAAAGCAGTTTTGGGACTTTCAGCATCAGAGGAACAACATACAAAAAGAAGAATTCAAAATTTTCCAAAAATGAAAAAAATAAATTCGAAAAAACTACAGAATCTTCAAATCATCATAAAAGAAGAAATATACGTCGTATCGCTGCAAATGAAGATGGAAAATCATCAGAAAGATAAGGGCTTCAAAATGAAATCACCCAGAAGAAAATCGAGCGAAGCGAACGGAAGATATGAAGAAAAGAAGAATTCGTCAGTCAAAACTTAAGATTTTCAAGACTCAACGTGTGTCCAAGGTCGCGCGCACGAGAGGCTCTCGCCGCATGGAAGGGGTAGTGTAACAACCCTAGTCAAAATTCACCATAAACAATTAAACTAAAGCAACTAATAACAATAGAAATAATTAATCCAAAATACAAAAAAAAAAAACCAAATAATGTAAGGATAAGCCAAGCAGAGTTCATAAGTAGTTGAAATAAATATAGAAACTTAAATAAATCGCGAAACAAAATAGGAACAAAAATGATGAAAGTTGGCTATACTGTATAGCTCAAACTTCGACGAGTTAACTTTCTACAAGATAATTCATCAGTCTCGTACCAGCTCCAGGAAGGATCACCCACTTTTACTTAAGACTGAAGAGGAAATCGTCGTGAAAATATATTGTCAGCGATCAGTACTTCGCCGGGTTAGTAACGATACCAACAGACAGGATCGGCCTTGCAGAAGACAGCGCTACATCCTACAACAGCTTATTAGAAGAGATCTTCACTACGGAATCAGGCAAATATCCTACAAGAAATTGTCGTCATCAGCAGATTCAACGAGGACAGGACTTCGGGAGATTCTAGAACAGAAGACAACTCTAGGAACAATCCTCAGGATACACAACCATTCTCACAATCAAGACGAGCGGACTTGTGCAATTCATAAAAAACAAGGTACTGCATAAATCAATCATTTTTAATAAATAAATTTTATTTTTTAATAAACTTGAGTATAGTCCAAAATTCTTAAAATTAACAAAGTTAAATAACAACGTTTTAAAGTCAAAGTAGAGTCAGAATTAAAGTCAATTTTAAATTCAATAAAGTAAAGAGAAATCAAATAAGATAAATTCGAGTCAAATAATAAACAAATCAAGTAACAGATTGGAAACATATAAATAAAAGGGTTAATAAATAAATGTGTTAGATTAAGAATATTTTGTTAGATTTAGTTAATATTAGAATTATTTAGAATAGAGAATTTTCAATTTGTTTGAGAAAGAAACGTTTAATATAAATTGAAGGAAAAGGCGACATACTCTGTTGTAAGCGATTTTAAATAAATCCATTGTTTCTTGAAATAAAAATTAAATTGTGTCAATTTCAATAAATTTGTTAAATTTCACTGTCTGATATTTTGATTGAAACTACCCTATGCAAATAAACTCTTAAAGTCAGAAAGAAGAAGAAGTAAGTGCTCACCAGTAAAAAGTTAAGTTCAAAAAAGAGCAAATTTTGGTTTAATGAAATAATTAGCTCCAAAGGGCACACCCTTTGAGAAAGAGTCTGAAGTTTAAAGAAAGGTAAGATAGATTAAGAAGTGAATTTATTAAATATATAAAATTTTCATGTGTTAGCATAAGTTTGATAAAATTAAATTAATCTTGTGTAACATAAGAATTAAGAGCCTTATCAGGGACTTTAAAAGGTAGGCAAATAGGGGAGAACCATTTTCTACCTCGTCGAGAAATATAAGTTATTGTGTAGAGTACGGTAGGGTCTTGCAAAGTGCTCCGTCCGTAGTAAGGAACCCAAACTCTACCTTTGCCGGGGGGGGGGGGGTGCGTTGCAACACACACACACACACTAAAGCTGTAAAATATTGAAATAAATTATTCTGATTTCCAGGTTTATTTATGTCAAGTGCGAATGTGAATACTTCTAAGGCAGTTTGTAAGATTATTTGAAGAGAGAGTGTTATATAAACACATATTGTGATTTTTATGAGAAGCTTAAAAGGGTGAATCCACTTTTGAGGACTTTTTGTACCTATAACATAAAATGTAAGAACTAAACTAATGCTCAAAGCAAATCATGAAGGTAGATTTAGAATTTATGGTAAAAACTACACTAACGACAAATCAATATTTATTTATCTTAAAAGGTGAAACCCATAAAGTAAAGTGCTAAGTGTAATACATTTACGTTTATTAAAAACTTTAATTCAAGGTGAAATCCCACCATAATTTTTTATACACTGACGATGTTTAGCTAACCTAACAACGTAACCAGCAAATCTATATGTTAAAAAATTTATCATGGAAAATGATAAACGTAATTATTAGGAATGAGAAAAGCTAACCAACATGGATGTAAAGACACAGTAAATTGATCTGATTAACAAGAAAAGAAAGTGATTGAGATGATAAAAACATTTACATACGATGTGAGCGATATATATATATATATATATATATATATATATATATATATAATGATTATGGTCAAGAATATGAAATATTCATCTTTATTAATGAACAACAAAAGCAATAGTCTTTTTTTGTTCACTGCTTTTTTTACAGTTCAAAGTTTCTGCATAAATGTAGATTATTGACAATATAAATAATTGCTTGCAATTATTCAACAGTAACATGACATTTTATTAAAATTACTATTATCTTTGAAGTAGAAGTTTAGTGATAACTGGTTTGTGTAGACATTGGAAGTTTTAATTCCGTGGGTTTCCGGTGTTAATCTAATTCATTGTTATTACATTAGGGATTTCGATCTGTATAAACATACTTAATATAAAATATCATTAAATTTAGAACATTTATTAAGTAATTCATCTCAAAACCAAGTTAATAAAATAATTTGCGTAAATCAATTCACAATACCAAATCTCCATGCCAAAAATTAACCAATCATGGAGATTGAACTCCTAATATCGTTTTGTATTCTCACAGTGAACTGGTCAGATATTGATGACACACAAACATGTGAGAAGAGAGTGGATGTGGTTTTAATTGCTTGGACTTTAGAGCCGTTATATACGAGTTGGGATAACACTACAAGATTTGATCAATCTATACTGGGTTGGGTAACTGTTAAGATGGTAAACAACAATTTATTAGTTGTAGGTTTATTTATATTAAAGGAATTTTATATTGCATGATCATTGTCTCAAATAACATGAGAAAATAAATACACAATAGTAGTAAATTTTAATATTACTTGATCAACATTGCTGTAATTTACAGTTGTTACCCTGAATTTTAAAGAGTCATTTATGAATTCTGTATTACTAATTTATTATTTTTTTCTCGGTAATTAATTGAAATTATAATCCTTGTCAAAGAATAGGAAATATAAAAATCTTATTTAAATCAATGGTAATGTTTATAAGATCTAATTAAAAATAACAGTGTCATAAATTAAATTGACTGAACATTCAAATATATGATCAAATAAAATATTACAAAAGCCAAAACAGTTTTAATATTGTGTAACGTCCTTTTTATCCACTTACAGATTTAATTTTAAAAGGTCCAGTCTCCGTAATCATAGCCATCTATCATGTACTGGTCTCTGGCGTATAAACCCTGAAACCGTGTCACCTGATTCCAGCGTAAACTTAGACCAAAAGATAAGAATTAGGTAGTCTGGATATTACGCCGAAAATGTATAGTCGTTTTCAACGCACTTGACCATTTCTTCCTTCTACTTTAAAACGTTGCTAAAACATCATTCAAAATGTGTCAAAATTTCATTCGTGCGTGCAAAAAACATTTTTCTAAATTATATACGTGAACATGCCTAGTTCAACGAAGTGCCTTGCCTTCAACATTAATAACATCTGACCATCAAAATCTTCTTTCTTTCAAACCAGGTAACTCAAAAATTACAGTTCAAGGCAAATTAAGTTAACTATATTAAGAAAATATGTATTTCTATGTCATAAATGTAAAATTTCGAAATCTGTTTTCAATCATAATTGAACCTTAAGTTCTCAGTAAATTATTTTAGAGTATAAATTATATGATCTTTTGAAAGAATAAAACAAAGCTTCATTTTAGTAATTATTATAAAATCAAATCTTGAAATTAATGAATCATTAAATTTAATTACAACTATTATTGAATTGCTTGTAAATTGTACCTGCTTAAATTCAAACAATCTTTAAAAAAAAAAAAAAGGAAAAGTTCTTTTTCTATCTTTAATAACGTAAAGTCATTTAGAAATTTATTTGAATATATATATATATATATATATATATATATATATATATATATATATATATATATATATATATAGTTTTTTGTCTTTAAAAAAATTACCTTTTTTTTAAATATAACTTAATTAGAGAAAAATGTGTTGCTCATAAACCTGTAACAGAAATGTTTAAACCTGTCTAGAAGTGTGTGTGCTCTTTGTAATTGGTATATGTATTTCTGCAGCAAAAGCCGGTTCGAGCAAGCTGTAACAATAAACTAAGTTCCAGCAGCAAATTTCAAGTTCATGCAAAAAACTGAGGATTTCCTTTAAGTTATGTAAAACATAAAAATAAAGAACAATTTAAGCTGTGAATCTAACCTAGTAAAGAAAAAATAATAAACTTGAGCTGTTCTGTAGAATAATGTTGAATGTTTGATGAACTAGACATAATATATATATATATATATTTTAAATATGTACAAAATGCAAAAATAAAATAAAAACGGATGGGATATGCATGCACTTTTCGGCTTTACGACCCCAAAGGGGTTAATTTTCAAAATTTAAGATTATTGACGTCAATATACTTTTTTTAATATATAATCAAAATAAATAAATCTACCTTTGTTAAAATATATAATCAAAATTAATTTTCCTTTTACAGTTGGCCAACTTACATTTCCAGATGTTATTAATTAATTCTTATATATCATGTGTAATTAATAAGTTAAAATTTGTTAAATTTAATATATATATTTTTAAAACTAAATTTTGCAACTTTTAATATTTTGATGAGTTTTTTTTTGAAATTTACTTAGTAATTAATTGTATGGGGTGAGGGGGTGGTTGATTAAAATAATATCTAAAATTTTCTTTTTTTGGGGCGCATAAATAATATAAAATATATAATATAATATATAAAATACTGTCAATTGTTACCTTTCAGATTGTTCTATTTATCTATTAAATAAGTAAGAACTACTAATCTATGTTACATGTCTTTTGTGTAAATGGTTAACTTGATTTTCGTCAAAAGTTAAATAAATTGCAGGTCAATTGAAATTCTACATCTTCTCATTCAAACATGTTACGACACCTGGTTCCAGAATTAAACTTTTAAGGACCTCTTCCTTAAATTCTCTTCTTAGAATAAATGCTAACAATTGGAGCATTCATTATTAAAGCAGAGTTCAAAATTTAGGATACTCATAACTTCATTTAATAAGAAATTGTAATACGAAAAAATACAAATTTTATTCAAAATTTTATGTATACCTCTCTTCAACCTGAAAATATACATCTAGATATAACGTAACGGTACATTAAAAGGTGAACAAACAAAATGAAAGGGGGAGTTTTAAAAGACAAGTATCAAATGACAGAGTGGTTGTGATTTTAACAATCTTTCGTTCCTTTAAAAATATATATGTTACGTTCGTTCCTACAGTGGTTTGTTTTTTTTATGGAATGTTAACTTTGTATTAAAGGATGCACAATAACTTTTCCACTACACGTCTATAGACGTCCCACTCTAGCACTACCATTGTTGTATTTCATTTATCTCCCGCGAGTACAAATTAATATTAAGACTATATGAATCATTTAGAAAAGAGAGATTTTAATATTTTTCGTGATTAATTCGGAAGACTCACAATTAATTGTTTTTAACTTTTGTATGATTGCTGGATAAAAAACTATCACAATTTTATGTGTCAGGTTCCTCAGGAAACCAGATTTGACTACAAATAGTATTTTTTCAGATTTCCCGACAACCAACTAAAATCAGTAACTGTTATTGTTATAAAATGTATTACAAATGCCTTATGATCCTTAGTCGCAATTATAACTTACATTTTTTGAGGATTTTTACGGTAGTAACGTTACCTGCAACAATTTATATCCAAGAAATAGTTGAAACTTAGTTTTAAAACCTAATCCTTTGTGAATGTGTGTGCGTTAACTTGATTTAACATAAATCACATATGAACAAGTGGCTGACCTTGAATTTGTTTTACAGTACATATTCTACTAATTATATTTGTGCTGAACCTTTCAGAATGCGAAACATTATTCCTCATAAGTATTAGAATATTTAACTAATTTAATATTTGAATCAAGTAAACAATTCCCTTTTTAACACAGATTCAACAACGCTATTGGATGATTTACTCCTCCTTCAATAATTTTACAACATAACAAAACTAGGAATAGCAATAACTAATTAGACTAAAAGGTTAATGAAAATTCCAAGGTGTTGTTTACGGGATATCAACACACTCAGGAAATGGAGTAAGGAACATATTTCGAAATAGCACTATTCTTTTACTAATAAAGCTATTTCAAATAGAAATAAGAAGGCTTTTAAAACTTGGGCACAGCATACAGATCTTATTTTTTTACATGATAAATACGATCTAGAAATTTTAATATCCAATAAATGAGGAACGCATAAATTTCAAAAATTATTCGGGAATTGTTAAAACTGTCTAGACGGTAAAGGTAATAAGGTTGCCCATGCGTTTTTCCCTAAATATCACTATTCAACTGTTGAAATACATTTTTATTCGGAAGAATCGTGGTGTTTATTAGTAGATATTACCAAATGTATCCCAGATACTATAAGTTTATTAGATGTTTTAATTCATGAAATAGGTGAATTATTTCGACCAATTAAAGGTGGAGTTCTAAAGCATTCCTTTATAGAAAATGTTGCTAGGTTTGTATAAAATTAACTTTTTAACTCCACATTTAATAATTACGCAACGCAAATAGTAATTTCTTGAATATAATATATAGTGTTACTGAGTTTACGTCAGGTTATTTCAGTTGTATTTTCAATAAAGTTAGATCGGTTTCATTTCACATTTATATAATCGGCTATAAAATTAAGAAAATAACTTGATATTTGAAAAGTATTTCTTATCAATTAATTTTTTATTCTCCGATTTATAAGTATGTATATGTGTGGGATTGTAAGAAAGAGTGTGATCGTTTTAATACACCAGCGATAGAAATTATATTGAAATGTTGCTGTATTTGCTGGGGATTACAAATCTTTAACCAAAAAAACTTGTTTAAAAATTTAAATTGTTGGTGTTTTAAACTAATTTTCAGTATATTTCTTATTAGATGATGCATTATCACCTTGAAATTATTTACTGAAATTTCTCTTACGACAATAAACAAAAAAAGTTATCGTGAAATAAATGAATAAAAATGTCAAATAAATCGCATTTGTGCAACCTGGAATATATATAAAAATATATTATATTCCATATATATTACATAGCTATATATATATATATATATATATATATATATATATATATATATTAATAATAGCTCCAAGAGAGGAAAAATTAACTTTTATTACTATTTTGAATTAATCAAAGGGTTTTTTATTACTTAATAAGTTTTGATTATTTAAGCTCATAAAATAAGTAAAATTCGTTCGAATTATGTTATCTAAAGTTAGAACTTCCTTGTAGGTTAAGTATAAACCAATAAAAGTGTATTATATGTATATAATAAGGGGTTGAAACGGTTAAGTGTTAAGATTTACAAATAAAAGTAACATTTTCATAACGTCAGTAAATTCATATGTACCTGAAAATTTCGTATTTTTAGTTTGATACCTAAGTTGGTCCACCAAGTGTGTCAAATTTTCTGGAGGTCCAACGGGAACCGACTTATTCCTCAACAGTCCTAGGATATTTTGTCCAATCATGTAAGTACTGTTCCTTACATCTTTAACATATTACACTAGGTTCAAGCGTTATCATAATTACTTATCTTTCAACGAGTTAAACCATATAAAAAAACAACTTATAATTGCTTAACCTAAATATTTACGATGGTGTTGATTGGCAGTACCATATGAAAAGAAATTTAATTCAATGATTTTGATTGATTTCTGTAAATTTATAAAAGTAGGACCTATTGCTACAACGTTGTATATCAAAGTAAATAGGTAAATACAAATAAAATGAGATTTAAAATAACTCCTATGTCAAATGGTTTTATTTACACTGCAAGCAACTCTATGTCATTTTATTTGACGTACAAGTAATTAGCAACAACCACGAGTTTGTCTACAGAAAACTCATGTGCCATAGTAACTCTCGTTTGATAGTAACCTAACTACGAGATTACCTGAAAAAGTAGAAGTCATCACTCTCTTTGCATATACAAGTTATAAGAAAAGTTACATTTCATTAAGTTTGGAAATAACATATTAATTATACAGATTTTAATAGGCATATTTTTAATAATTAAATTTGAAACTCGAAAGAATTTTTTATTAAATTTAATCCATGGTAAATTTTTTTATTTGCCGAACTGTTTGCCACCTTACAGGCTCAGAAAACGTGAATGTTAAGAAGTTTTTAATTTAGTGCACATAACTAGAAGAATATCTTAGATGAATTAAATCAATTTTTTTTTTTACTATTTTCTATTTTTCAATTACAATTAATTTAAATAAATATTTTAATAGTTTTATTAGAGTTACTTTCTGTTACTTAACTTGTCAAGTTGAGCCATTAACAATGGCATATTTTACATTGCAAATTTCATAAAAGTTATATTTCTACTTATACCAAGAATACTTATTAAACGCAATTTTAATTGGTTTTAGAATCAAAAAACAATAGGTTTTATATTGTTGTACTATTGAAAGTTATTTAGAATTAAATAGCAACAGTTGATTTTAAATTTGAATGGTAAAGAATGGAAGAAAATGAACAAAGTTTTTCAATTATTTCTTAAAATTACTTAAATCTAATTACATAGTTGATTCTTAAAACATACTTGGCTATAAGGAAAGTAGCACTTGTTCTGTTTACAATATACATCGGTGGAATAGTGAATCGAATGTCTCCTTAACACACATTTTTTAGTAAATATTTCATTAATAAATGTAAATTACAACTACAACTTTAATAAATTTTTCTATTATAAATATCCATTTACATGAAATTGGTGTAATTTTAATATATATATATATATATATATATATATATATATATATATATATATATATATATATAATAATATTTCTTATAATTCAAAGCTTATACTCTTTATTATTATAAACTGTATTTGTTGTTTAACCATTTTGTATAAAAGTATGTTTTATTTATGAATTATAAGCAATTGATAACTCCTGACAACATATTTGATGTTTTTATATGGTCAAGTATTCTTAGTTCTAATGCTAAATATTCTATATTTTATTATAACCTTTTAATATATGTTCTATATTATCTTCTTTTTTACCCTTATCTGTTATCTCATTACAGTAAGATAAGTTTTGTTATAATTTTTATGTCAAGTCATTATTATTTATTATGCTTTATGAACAGACCTGTCTAACTCCGAATTTTGTATCTTCACTTTAAAGAAAAATATCTATCAAACAGGACATGGTCATTTATAAATTTGATCGAAATATTGCTTTGCTTCTTTTGACAACCTTTATAAATTTAGCTTATTTTTTGTGGTGGAATCGGCTAGCCTAGCTTAATTTAAAGAACGATTTAGTACACTTGATGAGACCTACCGGAGCTTTTCTTACCACATACTCGGCTAATCCAATTAGCAACTCTACTTAAATTTGAGCTGGATACAAAACTTGAACTCACCAATGTAATTAAAAAATAACATTTTAGCTTTTATTAGGGACAATGTTTTTAGCAACAACACATTAGTGACAACGTCTTTGCAAATTAGGTTACCATGAATCTTCACAACTTTGAGTACTATTGGATAATTAGAACGACTACCTCATTCAAGGCATTGAAATCTACGATATAGGGGGATTTATATAAGTTCTTAAACTTTTACAAAAATTAGATGCCAAAACTTGTCAAACTTATGAAAAGACTCTAGATGACGAGCCCTTTTCGTCTATGACACACTTTTTTAACGACCTTAACAAACACTTCGTGCTTTAAAAGCAGAGGCGGGGCAACTGTTATAATAAGTACCAAGCCCCGAATTAAACATTTACCTCAACCATTTCATAACAATATGCGAATGCCGAGTCATCTATTTTCACATCCAAACATACCACTTTCTGTATGTTTCTAACCAATCAAACACCAACTGGATGTGTCAAATTCAGTATGTACGCGAGATTTTACTTTTGATCACATAATATTTTTTAAATAATAGTTGAAACATTTGCAATTAGCGGTCATATGAATCAGTAATTCTTATAATAGTTTCTTCTTATGAAGCCTGGAGTAGCTTACTTTGTTCAACTAGTGATCTGGACATGTTATTTTAAGGTGGATATGGTATTCCAAGTCAAAATAAGCAAACGAGGGGACACATATACACATAAATCACCGACAAGATTCCAGTCGTACTACCATGTCAGCTTCATACCGATAAATTTTTGCATTTATTTTTGTCTGAAAAATTACCTTTGCATTTTCAAAAACTAAAGTTAGTATCTAATTTGTAAAATATGAGAACAAAATTATGACAATTAGAGAGTATGTGAGCATTTATACGTAGAAACCATTTACAAACAAATGAACCAGGAACCTTGATTTAGGTGCACATTTCATGGTCTAAATATCACCATCATGACAGTTGAAGTTCAATTTGAACAAAGGAAATTAAAAATATTAAAATGTGAGAGGTTTCTATAATGAGGCACTTCAGCATGAATACACACACCAAGTCAAACTTGGGTGAACATCATGCACTTGGTGTAAAATTTTTCTTTCTGCCCATTTGGCACACTGTTTGACAGTGTACCATTTATCATTCATTGTCCAGAAAACCTGTTAATATAGTTTACTACCTTCCATTCAGTCTAACTATTAAAGTTATTAATAGTTTTTTTATCTTTAATAGTAAGTTTATTTATAAACTCCTAATTAAATCTACGTCCTATGTTTAGTCAGTTTCTCTTGTAATATTTATATTTTGTATAAAATGTTTGAGGTATTGGGATTAAAATACAATACGTATGACATGTGAATGTCACTCAATATATTAAATGAAACTGAAAATATTTGGGATTTTTGTACTACTGTGTTCCGGGTATTAAAAAGAAATCCTTTCTTAGTAATTGATTTTGATAATATTTTAATATTTATTACTTAAGGCTTTCAGTTTAAGTTTTAGAATATTACACACTTAGTACAAATATGTGTACGAGACAGTCTCTCCATCTACCCCTTAAAGATAATATTTATATATTGATCTTTAAATGTATCTAAAAATTTTTATTATTTTTAAGAATATAAGATTTTTTGATAATATTTAGTTTGTTATTCGGATCAGAAGTAGAGAAACATTGTTTATGTTGAGAAATCGTAATCTCACTTGGGATTTCGTTATTCAGGAAATCGGGATTTGTAAAATCCTCACATAAATTGAAGGAATCCCTGGAGGATATCTTGTTTGAGAGAAATAACAACGATATTTCACACGCTTACATTAAACAACATATGTTTCCTGTAATTCAGTTACTGTCTTAAATAGTGCAACTACAGTTTAGATTTCATGGAGAGTGACTAAAAGGAAAATTATAGTTTTACTAATTTTTGACTTCAATTATTACATTTCTTATCTAGTCCAATTCAAGTTGTTCATTTAAATATTAACTTCAGATTTCCATACATTATACGAAAAAGTATCAAACAGATGTCATTATATCTCAAACTATGACACAGTTTGCTCACAAGTAGTATAGACCGAAAATGTATGCTTTATAAGGGTAAGTTTTATTCGTGGCCAAAAGGTATTCCCACAACACTCACAAGTTAACTTAAATGTCCATTGTATAGTCAATAGACCAACGGAAGAAGTGTACGGAAGCTATTTTTGAGTGTGTTCCCTATTTTTGAGTAATTACCTGTTACATATTAATACCAAGTAATTCCATGCAATTTGTTTTATTTCATATATTACCGGCTTTAAATTACAAATGACTACATGAATAAAACATGTTAAACAACATTTTGGGGGAAATAATTACTTTATATTGCTCTATACTTGAAGAAAATATTTTTTAAGATATAATTTACTACTTGTTTCACTTGTAAAATATATTGACTTTCAATGACTTAAAAAAAAGTTGATTTAATTCACTCTGGGAATGGCCTAGTAGTTAAGAAAAGTTGAGCTACACCCAAAGACGTAATTGTCTATGAAAAATAGCTTTACTGGACACTAAGTTAAGTTTTTCTATCTTTCTTTGTATTTATGGGGAACTGGGAATTTTTTGTGGGCAGAAAACTTCCAGCGGAACACACCCTGATTCCCTGATTAATTTGTTAATTGAGAGTTAAACAATCACTCGTAGAAGACAGTATTTGCTGAAGACACTACAACATAATCTAGTACCGTATGCCGACAATACTAATAGCATAATCTTATATTGAAACTCGAGGCACCACTGAAAAGTGGTGTGTGAGGGACTCATTTAGTTAAACTATCAAACAGCCATAAAACACTGGCTAACTCTTTAGATCATAACAGCCAGAAAGTTCAGTCATAATCAAATAAATATTAGTGATTCCTTACTCACAAAATTCATTGTTGTGAAAATTATATCTAATTTATTAAATTTTTTTATTAAAACAAAATCCAACCATAATTCCACAAGATCATTGTAATCAGAGGTGCAGCGATCTAGTTATACTAAAACATAACATAGGATTCAAACAAAAATATTCTTGAATATTTGAGATTGTGTATTTTAATATCCCAAGTGGAGTGGTGGCATTAGTTTCCCAAGGGATGGGGGCTTCCATTATAACAGATTTTTACCCCCTTTGCTGATAGTATTGTGAATGATGTTTTAAAAGGTTGAAAAAATGTAATCCTGTTGAAGTGTGCAACTAAACGAGATGTAAGTATTATTGTATATACTAATACCATAGTATTCCTTCCATCAAAAATTTAGTCTTATTAAAAAAAAAACGAAATATTAAAAACATGAATGAATATGAAGGATATTGAATAAAGGAAATTACTTTAATGTAGATAGTACGAACAAACATTGAGCTGATTTAAATTTGATAAAAAAAAAACACATAAATTTGACTATGATGTAACATAATTGCGACACTTTGCAACTTTACTATAAATTGAAGACATGTTCAAAACTATTAAGGAAAACTTCAAGCTTGTTAATATTTCATTTATTGTTATCGTTGCTGGATGATACGATGTTAAAATGATTATTGTTTTACTTTACTTATACAATAGATAGGCACAATGATGGTATTTTATTATTGACCGGTTCTACTGATTTTGACCAAATTTAGTAAGTGGATATATTCTAGAAATATGTACTTGCCAAATTTCAAGTCCATTGTATAGTTAATAGACCAACGGAATAAGTTTACAAAAGCTATGTTCTCTAGTTTTGAGTAATGACGTGTTACGTAACCTCAGAGCTACGATAATTGACACCAGTATTATCACATTTATGCTGATATTGCTAGTTTTGTTATAGGATTCCCAACAGTAAGAAATGTTTTTTTTTTTTGCACGGAAATAAGTTGAGGTGAAAAATTAAATTTCAGTGAATGAACTAAAGTCAATTTTATCTGTATTTTGTTTATGTTAAATTTGCGCCCTGAATTTGGATTGAACTTACAAATTTTGAATTTTAGGGAGCATAAAGTGATGATCAAAGTTTAAGTTTTAAGAGAAAATATTGGCAAATCAAGTAAGTAACCTCTGCCTAAAATAGGAAATTGCAAATTAAAATATATTTTTTATGAAATGTGTAGAAATGTTTTGACGGAAGTAAAAAGACAAGAGAAGCTTATATCTTTTAAATGCGTTACGGTGAACAGGAGAATAATTTTTATTGCTCAAAAACTTTTTTCTGTCAATTTGTATATGTTTTCTAAATTTATATGATAAGATGGAACAGATGACTCCATAATTTAAATAATATTTCACTTTCATTTAATTTTATTTATTTATTTTTTTTTTTTATCAATGCCTCCAGTTTGTTTTTAAACTTTATAAACTAAATTACCCTTCCCGTTAAACACAAAAGTCAACATTATTTTTTAATTTTTTTCCTATTTTTATAAGGTGATAATGGCTGAGAGATGTTCCTTCTTTAAATAAGGTAAACAAATAATAAACTTTTTTTTAAAGCCAGAACATTCTACATAGTGTGTCAGTAAGTTTTCAGTTACTTACGTAAAGACATTACAGCCAAACCCTTAGAGCGTCAAACAAAATAGGTCTGAAAATTTGTAGAGCTGTGAGTTTTTATTTATATGTTTTGGGTGACGTAATTTAAAGGTCATTGTAATGTAAGAATCTAAAAGTTACAACACATCTTTAATGAATTTCAAGCTTACAACTTAACTCTTCCATCTAAACTATTGAATAATAAAATAACCATTCTATGGGACCGACATAGCATATATTTTAAAATTGTGATATAGGCTAATGCGACAAAAACTTTACAAAAAGTCTTAAGTCGAAATTATTCTAAAACGACCTAATCGTTGTGTCCGAGCTTAAATACAGACCACCACCAAAAACACTATAGAAAAATTGTCCTTCGAACATACTTTTTCTTTTATTTATAACTCTACACCTAAAGTTAATTTTAAAATGTCTGATCATCGACCACGAGTCAAAACATACAAAAAAAATAATAATAATAAAATAAAAAAAATAATATATATATATATATATATATATATATATATATGTTCTTCTTAGTTTTAGTAGATATGTATTATGTATAAATGATGGGGTGTCAAAGGTTTTTACGATTTTCAAATTTTTTTCTGATTTAAAAAAACAAACATTGAGTTTTTGTAGTGCACAAGAAAATGTTTGAAGATACCAGTTGAAATTTCACAATAACATTTGTTATGATAAGCAAATCACACATACGCACACAACATTCTGATAGGAAAATTAACTCATCGGGAAACATACGAGTATTTGCGAGATATGTAGTCCCATGCATGTACATAGAATACAAAATAGTTTTGGCAATGTACGGATTACAAAAACTGAACACTTAGTCAATTTGTTTATGTGTTATCCGTAAGTACCTACCTATTTATAAACAAATGTTAAGGGAATTATATAAAATTAATATTGTTAACAGTATTTTGAACGAATTTCGTTTTCTAAGATTTCAGATAAAATGTATTTCCCATAAATACTTCCGCCCTTATCATCGAATGGCTGTGATTGATCCAAACTTTTTCAGTCCACGCAGCTATTATTACGGATTTAGACTTTAGATATCAAATCCAAGCAGTAGTTTCCATAATCAGACACGCGATGTTACATACCTTGGAAATAAATACTCCAATTTATAAAAAAAAACAGACATCCAGTTTGAAATAGGTTTGTAAAAAACAATTATAAGAAATATAAATGTGTTATCTGTCTTTAAATCATTAGATAATTTTGACCAATAGTAATCTGTTTCTAAGTCAGCGTTACTCTTTCTAAGTTTCAAATTATTTTCAACCTATTTATTAAATAATAAAGTGTTAATTAACGCCTTGAAGATCTCAATTTTGTTCTAATAGTACTACTGAATATGGAGGTTAGTGTAAAAAAAAGGACGAAAATTTCGAGGTAAATCCACTATTGAAACTTTGGTATCATACAAAAACAATATGGCCTATATTTTTAATTGTATATTTGTGTATGTTTTCAATAGAAAATATATTGCCAATACTTGTGTACAATTTATTGTTAATGAATTGTGTTTTATATTGACAAATTAGTTTCATTAAAGTTCAGCAAATAAGAATACAAACTGTTGACAACAAACGTTTATTAAAGTTTTATAGATAGTAATAGTGAATGTGAATGTTAATAACCGAAACCAAATCAGAATTAGTTGAAAAAAAGTTGAGAGATGAACAAATAAGACGAAAATTCCTTTGGACAAACACCATTGAAACTTCGATATTATACAAAAGCAACATAGATTACATTATTTGTTAATTGCTATGGTTATATTTATCATATTCATGTGTATATTTTAAATTGAAAACATCCAGCAAGGTTAGTACACGTTTATTATTAGGATATCAGATATCACATTTAATAAAATTTTAACAATTCGGAATCGAAAAAGATGAAAACAAATGATTCAGCATCAATCTCTCCGCTGTAAACATTTTTATTTCCTCGTATAATACACAGTTTTATTAATAACAACAACACAATAACATTAGACTCAACTAAATATACGAGTTTCTTGATAATCGTGCTTCGTTTTACTTAAAGTAACATTTCCATTTATTAGTAAGTATTTTGCTGTCGAAGGTGAATTTGACGTTTTGTACTCCAAGAAACACATCTTTCTGACTTTTTAATTTCGTCAAAACCTCCAGAACAGATTGTTTTTTAAAATCTAATTCCTTAGTTTCGACATGCATGTCCCTCGAAATTATAAAATCTTGGCTATATAAAACCCTATAGAATTGTATATTTTAATTTAGATTTCAAAATTCGTATTAACTAACAGAATTTATAAATTATTGACCATTATAAGACAATAATTATTGTTACAGTCTACAGGTGTGTGCGATAGTGCCAATAAAAAAAGAAAATGATAACGGAATGGAGGTCTTATATGAATATTTTAAAAGTTATTAAAGGGTATTTAAAATGTCTACATCATAGATGGTTGTATGCAATGTTTGTCCACATTTTCAGAAACTAAAATTACAATATATCCATAATTATGTCAAAGTAAGCATAATTTAATTCTGCATTCTATCAACCCCAAAATTCTACTACTCAAAATTTAATAAAATTAAAAAAAATAATAATTTTGTAACTAGACATCGCTGAAAATTTAATGTTTGCTCAGATCAAATAAAGAGAATCACTGCCACGAGAATAACAAAATGGACGGTTTCGAGAAGCAGTAAACCCGTGCCAGGTTTGGTTGAATTAAAGGGCTGGGAAGTACCATGAAGGTGCTATATGAATTGTTACTTTTGCTATTCTAATTACCAATAATATTGCATTTTTACAATATAGGCTCAATTGATACACTACTGTTATCAGAAGTAGGACTAATAAATAGTTAACATCTGGATAAACAGTTAGGGTCATGCAATGAATATTTAATTAATGATATTTAAAAATTTGTTACTCCCATAGAAATATAAATTATGAACATTATTATTATTGTGAATTTTATAAATATTAAAAGTTACATAAATAATAAAATACCACAGTTTTCCTCTTTTTTAACAGGTGATTAAAAATATTACTAATTTCAAGTATATAGTTCGTAATCAGCCCTCAAATAATTTGACCTTGCAAATGTGTGGACCTCTCACATTGAGCCCGTTCCCTCTCTTAACACTCTACAGCTATCTACAACTAATTTTAAAATTGCTACTGTAACATTCGATAGTGTACAGTAAATAATAATTCAAATGCCTCCGTTTGAGCCCTATCATTAGAACAATAAGATTTTAAATAGTTATTAAAAAAACCTTCTAAGTGTAAAACACATATTGTTTGGGAACCATATAATTTGGAGAAAAATCAAGGTCGACCTGCTACAACGGTAGATTTGAAAGCTGAGATACGAAAAACTATTCGGGAAATGCGACTTTAAAACATGATACATTAACATGTTTGCGAGGAAATGCAGATCAACTCTAAGATGTCATCACGAAGAAATAAATTTAGTCAATGTATTCTTAAATAGCATATCTTTTACTCTAAATGACATAAACAAACTGAATAAACACGATTTTTTGCATAACAACAACTTCTTTATTTTTGTTTTGTTTTTATAAATCACTCTGTACCATAAATAAAATACCAGATGTGGACTGTAATGTTGCTGCAAGATAAGATTGGAACATGCAATTTTCTCATTGCAATTGCATTCATGTTTAAATAACGTATTTCAAGTTAGTCATTATTGTAGATTGCTTAGGTAAGCAATGCCAAAGCTTTGTTTCAATGAACATTATTACAGTGCTTTATCATAATACAAAAATTGGCAATGTTTTGTTTTCCAAAGTTTCATTTTAATTAACTGCTTTCCAAAGATTTTTTTTTATTAAAGAAACTTACAAAGTTTTGTTTTATTTAAAAAAATATAAAGCTTTGTTTCAATAAAATAATTTCAAAAGCTTTGCTTCAATAAACAAATATCCAAGGATTTCAAAATTTTGTTTTAATAAGAAGCAACTTACCAAGGCTTTGTTCAAATTTCAAATTCTTAATTACGAAAAAACAAATGTAAAATCTTTCTATTGATAAACAAATTTCCAATGATTTCTTTTAACATTTAATGTCCATAGTTTCATTTCAATAAAAAAACTTCGAAAGTTTATTAACAAAATTAAAACAAACTATCTTTGTAAAGCTTTGTTTTTGTAAAAATAAAAAAGTTTTAGTTCTGATTTTTAACTGATTTTTGAGTGAGTTTGACCTTTCTACGCAATTTAAATACTTTATATTTCAAATACTTTTATAGAAAATGTAATTGATTTTAAATATTTGTAGACTCAAACAATAACTACGATATTGGTTCTACCAAACCATTTACTGTTATAATTTAAATGGATAGGTAAGACAAAAATATTTATAGTAGATACGGTAAAGTTAGCTCACCCATGTAAGTGTTAGTACTGTAAACAATATCACACTTTAGTTACTAAAATTTTTGTTCTGGCTATTTATTCCAATGAAGCAGGGTTCACAAATTTGAATAAAGGGAAAATTTGAATAATCAATATTGCACCTTCATATCTATACCCAAACAGAAGTGTATACAGCCTGTTCAAAGAATATACAATTTTCTTCTTTCTTTACTTAAGTTGAAAATCAGTAAACACAATATCAGTATCGATGTATTTACACTCCATTTGTACACTTGGTTTGTTATTTATTTAACGTGTTATTAATATAATCAGAAGATAATAAGAACTCTTGTATATTCTAATTTTAAAACAATATATTTAGAATTTGTATTAAGCAACAGTAATTTTAATTTAATAAAGGCGTTGTGTGTAGTTTATTCATTTAAACACTCTTTGAGCAGGGATTTAAGTATTAAAGTTAGTCCATCATTTCAGCCACTACGGTAACAGTAATATCTTTTTGTTATAAAATGTGAAATATAAACTTCATATAGTTGAAATTTAGTCATAAGATACTAAAGAATAATTCTCTTTTAGCTTCAATCTATAAGAAAAAACATATAACAATTATTTTTTTAAATTTTCTTTTTTTAATGGCAAATTTGATAAAAGCGGAAAAGAACACAACCTAAATAGGTTATATAATCAATAGTAGCCATAAAGTTGTAATTATTCCAAAACACCTTAAGTGGAATTCGGTTTTTAAGGGCAGTCTGACTGGAAAAAATAATTTGTATTTTTTTTTTTTGATTTTGATTGGATATCAAAATAGACTATGGATATTGAAATTTTGAGTAGATATCTATGGAATTTTCTATTTTAAATGATACAGAAGTTAGTTTATGTTTTACTGTATGAAACATTTTTTTCTAGAACCTTGCAGTATGTTAACACTATATTTTAGGAATCTCTACATAGATGCATATCATGTTGTTTTCATAATTATTGTAGTAGACACTTTGGTTAAATTAGAAGCTAATTTGTTACATCTGCTAATCTGTACAAACACTTTGTGCATCATATGATATTGTGTTTTATTTTTATTTTGTGTAGATTGTTTATGTTGTCTACAAATTGTTTAAACAGTAAAATAGTAGCCTTGTGGATGGTACTGGTTTTGTGTAGTGATTTTATTATTGGCATAGTTAACAAGAAACAATTTGAACAAGACATTCAACATACAAGGTAAAGAAAAGAATTATAATTAATAAAATCTGACCTTAGTGATACAGGATTTAACTAACTTCTGAAAGTAGTTCTATTGCTACACAAACAAAAATATCAAAATCTAAGGCTAAGTTCGACAAAAACCTTTCTTATCAAAAATGAAACACTGAATTATCATATTCTGGATTAAGTATTTTTGGCAATGTTCTAAATGAAATAGCTGTTTGTAAAGGTGTACATCCTGCTCTTAAATTTTCTAGAAAAAACTTTAGTCGCCTTAGCGACAGATATTATTAGAATTTCTTGTACAGTGTTTGAAATTCAGAAAATGTAATAATTGTGATAACTTCTGTAATGAAGAGATTAATAGTCTATTAAACCTAAAAAACACAATCATTCTATAATTTATATGTAAGACTAGTGTATGGCATACAATTTATAGGTAAAATTCATGTATTTCTACATAGTTTATGCGAATTTTGCACTTATCAGTTTATCCAACAAATTACAAAAATATGAGCAGTGGAAATAAAGTGGAAACTCTTTGTAAAGAATCCATGGATAATACTGAAGAAGCTGTTTTAGAGAATAAAAATTAAAACAATAGGGACTTATGTGTAACCGTTGATGGATCATGGCAAGAGTGGGACAATGTTTCCCTAAATGGAGTAGTTTCTATAACATCAGTTGACACTGGCAAAGTATTGGATATCCACATAAAGTCAAAGTACTGCCATTGCCCTAAAAGAGGAGATAGAGTGCTCCTGGACTCATGTACTGCAAACTATTTATGAACAAGTGGGGGGAATTGAAGTGAATGTGGATTTTAATTTTTTCCTTGAGTAGTATGTATATATATATATATATATATATATATATATATATATATCACTTCATACTATTTTTAAAAACTCTGGTTTTACCACTTATTGTTCAAAACTAAAATTACTTTTTATTTATATAAAATATATGAGACTTTCTAATCAATTATTTTTCCGTCAGTGTAGGTATCTAAACTAAGAACACGAAATCTAGTATGAATTTTTAAAATCTCACAAAAGGTTATATTTTGTTGAATATGTTGGACAACTTTGTACTACAAATAATATCATTTAAAGTATGAGCTGTGAAGTATGTTGCTCTGCCGTCTTGGCGATACTTTGTTTATTAAGACAGATACTTCCATTTCCTTCCTTTGTTAAAAGAAACTTTGAATTGATTGAAATTGGATTTATATCCTTGACTAGAAAGAAGTTGAATTAAATTTGTAATTTTAATTTCCATTTACAAATTGAATATCACAGAAGCCGTACTTTCATTTATGCTCACTACAGAAGGAAGATGTACAACTAGATGATAACTAATTTATTTTACAAAGATTAACTGACACCAGTGTCATAAAAAAGACTTAATTTTATACTAAATATATTCTAAAATAAGTTAGATGAAAAGTTTGTCAATCGACGTTTAAATCCCATCATATACGTGCAGCGCCAATTGAATAATCCAACAAATGAAATCTAACTTTCATGATTAAAAATATTTTAAAATAAATTTAGTATTTTGTGTTTTTTAGTCAACTAAATCTTACTTGATTTTCGTCATTTATTTGATAAGATTTCGTTAAAATACTAGTAATTCTTTGTTGTGTGTATGTGTGAACGTAGGTTGACCATTACGATATCAATGTATATGTATCACTAAGCTTCGTAAAACTACCTAAGCTCATCTACGACAAACAAGTAAAATGGAAATACTAGTAAATTTGATTCAAATTTTGAAAACTCCTCATTACGATATTATTCCACCGCTTTCTTAAAGTAAAAGTAATGAGTAGCGAATCATAATTTACAGAAAAATTTAATTATACGTTTTTATAAATTTTAAGTTATACACCCCCCACACACACACCCCCACACACACAATGTATTTATTTATATATTTTTTTTGAAATGACAGGTTTGTTAACCTTTTCTTGTTCGAAAAGTTACTATAGCCAATATGTTGAAACCATTTTTATTTGAAAGAGTGTTAGAAATAATTATATTTGACGACCGTAAAAAAAAAAAAAAAAATTCCGTTGGTGGATATTTTAAAAACGCAAATTTTGTTCAAGTTTTCTCTTATGCCCTTTACATTAGTTGCCATTAAATTACTTTATTCCCTGATGTAAAGACTGGATTATGGTGCAATGCGTCTTGTAGTGCTGATTTGTTCTCGTAGTGTATAATATAAGTGGACTTACTTTTAATTATGTGTTCTCGTCATTATTCCAGGATTCAGGTTATTAAATGGAATTATTAACTGCGATCAAAATTCATTTTGGTTTTTAAATTTTTTATAATGCTTCTGAATGTTAATGTTATTTTTCATCCAATTTGGTACTTTGGTTTCAATCAATTTATTATTAGGTAGAAAAATTATCATTCTGACTCATTCGCTTTTCAGTGATTATACGGTGACTAATCTAATAGTTTAACTAATGCTTTTGAGTGTGAATGTTCTAGTAGATAGTAACAACATTACCAGAATGGCATCAGCATTAGTTATTTTTATGTGTATTTGAATAACGTGTGATTTTTACAAAATCTGCAATACAATGTAAATAAAATCAACCGTTACAATCACATTTTAATGAGCACATATTTTGAATTATTAAAAGTCACAAAACAGATCTAAAACGTCGTTTGCTATGGTGAATTCTCTCTGATCAAGGAATCGCAACTATTCAACGTAACTAAGAGATACTAAATGTAGGTTCAAACTATGTAGCCTTGATTTTTTACAGATAATGGTGGTAATTTCTAATAAGCCTGAATTGCAAGTGAAAATGCTTAAAACAGTTCTTATCTTTTGCTAAGCATAGATAAACATCACACTTCTCGCACCTGGTACGAGTCTTAGATGTACAGTTTTATGCGGCAGGTTTTGGCATTTAGCATTTGATCAATAACGGGCCAGTGATCAAAACCGTCGGTCCTCTTGTCAACTCCTGGGAGTTTTGTGACTTGTTGAGTTCTTGAACTTCTTCAACTTGGTCATGGACTCTTTCGGCTGACGGGCAACACATCAAGGCCTCCGAAACATTTAACCTAAACTTCAAAAGATCCATGATATCTTTTTTAGGCTGCTTATTTAGCCTAGCATCTTGTCTATATTGTAACCAGGAATTCACCACAACTAGGTCAAGGAAGTGTAAAGTTACTTTTAGTGGCCATGTCTTTGTTTTGAACCATGTCCGGTAGGCCTCAATCAATTGGTTTAGAGTGTCCACTCCGCCCGTATGTTTGTTGTATGTTACCACTGTAGCTGGGCAATCAACAATGATATGTTTTTTGTTGACTTTTGACCAGCGTTTCACTGTTGTTACTGGCGCAGCTCCATATAGTGATGACAACATCACTACACTCTTGTTTCTATGCATTTTACCATAGAAGGAGATATCCGTTCTTCATACGCTCTTCTTGTCGTAGCCTCCAATGTGAATTCTACTCCTTGCAACCTATTAGGCATTAGGGTCCCTGTTGCAAAATATTGTTCTGCAGTCAACTTTTCCATCAACCCTATCGTTGTAAAGTAACGATCAAAGTATAAGACAATTAAAGGAGGTATAGATTATTTCAATCGCATAACTACAATTGGCCACAAACCCATGTCTTTTGTCTTTGGAAAGTCAGAGTCTTTCCCCTGATACACTTCAAAATCTACCATTATGCCCTCCGAGGTAGTCACAACAAAGTTCTTTAGGCCAACTAGCCTAGGCTTATTTGGGACAAACTGCCTCAGTCTACTTCGGCCAAGCAAGGGAACCATTTGCTCGTCTATAGAGTAGTTGCCTTGTATCGTCTCTATTTTGTTACATCCATTTTTAACGGCCTCAAGAACTGATTGTACTTTCCATAACCGTTTACGTTCTGGAGGCACATTGTTCACATCTACAAAATGTAAGCAGTTACGAAGCAGGGTAAATCTGTCTCTAGACATTGCCTTTTGAATAGGCTCTAGCGCAAAACCTGAACTAAAATACATTCGCATCGTAGGATATTTTATTATACCCATAAGCAAGTGCATGCCATACAGTTTTTTGATCTCTTCAGCACTTGTTTTAAGCACTTTACCACATTTACTCAAGCAATAAATGTTTGTAAACTCAGACGCATTGGTAAACAAAATATCTGAGTAGTATTCTTTGAAATATTGAAGGGTCATCAATTTCAATTGATAAAATATTGATTCGAAATGTGGCTTTTTCCCAATTTGGCCTTTTTTTTACAACTTTATTTTTAGCAAATTTACTTTCAATTTTAATAACTTTCTTTGGTTTTTGATTAGCTTTGGCTGTTTTATTTTTACACACTTTAGGCTTACCTTTTTTCTTGGATGTAGACCTACCTATACCTTTCTGTGGATTGTTGATAGGTAGGTCTACTGCATCCTCTTCTCTAGGTTCAGCAAAAAGTTTATATTTGGTAATATAGGCCTACCGGTATCTGTTTCAGCCTGATCCATATTCTGTGGATTGTTGATAGCGTCCTTTTCTCTAGGTTCAGCTTCGGCATCCACTTCCATGCAAAAGTCATTCTCATTCGCCACATCCTCTTCCATTGCAACCTCGCCATTATTAGCTTGCCTTTCTTCTTCAACATTCTCCTCTTCTCCCCAATCATCAATTAATTCTAGTAGATATTTTTTTCTGATTAGAGCATTCCGTGGAACTTTTGTTCGGACCATCTTCTTCATCCGACATTGCGTCTATTTACGAGTTATCTCCATCGCCCAGAAGTACGTCGAAAATCATCTGATCAACATCTGAAACAAAACCCAACACGGTTAGGGCATATAACTGAAAATGATTTCAAGGGAAAACATAAAGTTTTATGTGATAATTAAAAAAACTGCCCTTAGGCCTAGGCCTCTTTAAGAGTCGAATGTAAAACAGAATAGCCTAGCTATTAGTTAACTTTTAAGTTAAAACACCACTAAAGCATTGTTGTTGTTGTTATGTAATTAATAGATAAGCCTATGTTTAGTCAATAGCCTATTAAGTGAATTTCCAAAGGGGAAATGAGTGGTTGCAGCCACCCTTAAAAACAAACAAAAAAACAGTATTAAGAGTTTGAAAATATGCAATATTTAAAGCCCACATGTGTAAATTTTATTTATTTATAATTATATAAATTAGATATAAATACATATACATATATTGCCTAAATATAATACATACGTATATGCACATTAGACAATATATTCAGCCTTATATTAAATGCCTGTTTTAGGATGTAGGTCTATACTATTAGTTCTAACCCACACAATTGTGTGTGTGAAACTTTTAAGGATTAGGATGGTTTTAATATTAATAGTTTTGATCCCATACAACATTTATTCTCAAACACATACCTTTCAAAAAGCATACTGGTTTATTTTAATTCACAATGATTAACAATTAATACAATTAATTAAATACATACTCCGTGTTTCACCTCTTCCGGACATGATGCTTGCAGTTGTTGTCAAGAACGCAGTGTTGCACCTAAACAAAACAAAAGGGATGACGACAAAACTCTCAGCTGATTCCCATACTACCCACACAATTGATGTGCACAGGTCTGAGCTTCAGAAATAGTGCTCAGTTCTGTAGAAAAATCCATATGTTTAAATCACACAATTGTGGTAGTTAGGATATAGGGGGGTCAATATGTACCCACACGATTGTGCGGGCACGGTGCGTAAGGTGCTTTTATTAAAGCTAATGTATCAATCGATTAGCTTTTTTTTTCTCCCCAATGTCATGTAATAGATTATCATTTCACATTTTTTTTTTTTTTAGCTAACAATATAAAGAACAAAAATACGGTCGTGTGTTTCTCTGGTTGAAATTCTTTCATTAGTGTTCTGTACACATGTTTTTATTTATTCCAGATTAATGTTTCATTTTTTCGTCTGTTGGTCACAATTTCTATTAAAATGTCAGCGGTTGCTGCTCCCTCGTAGTTTTACACGTATTTTCCATGCCATCTATCATTTGATATTTGTAATTTTTATTCATCACGTGGAATCTGTTTTTTAACTGCATACTACGCAGATTATTATAGATCATTACTTCCATTATAAGAAGCTAAAGTTTGTAAATATAGCTTACAATATTTGCAAATATTGTAATATAACAATTGCAATACTACAAGTAAGGATATTTTTTTTAAAGCCTCTTTGCTTTTCTAAACTCCGGAATTGTAAGAATTACAAAGTAGTGCAAATTACGCAAGCATTTTGATAGAACCTATCACACTGTATTAAATGAAACTTAATTCTTCTTTGTTTAATCTTAGTAACTAGTTTTAATTTGTACCATTATTGAAAGAAAATTATGTATTAAAACGACTTTACTGCAGTTCTTCAACTCGTAATAAATGTATTCTAAATCCATGGTTAATTAAGGTCAAAAATTGTAAATATTATTGTGCAAGAGATGGTACAACACCAAGTATCTATGACAGAGAAGTAATTAATTACACTATTGTTATCTAGTGAAAATTTAACAAGTGCAAACAACATTATTGGCATTTTATGCTAGTTTGGAAATATGTAGTCAGCCATATTCTAGCTTTCACTTTTTGTCAAATAATTTGATATAGAAATGAAAAAGGTTATAAAATGTATAATTTGAGATTACAATAAAATAATCATTTTTATAACTTTTTTAGTTTAGCCTAAAAAACATGTTAATTAAATTAAAAATAACTTTAAAAATTGTAAATTTTACAAAAACACAAAAAAAATTTCAAAATATAATTAATATATATTGTGATTAGAGGAGTTGGAAGAAGTTGAAGTAATGGGTGAAGAAAGTTTCTTATTGCGATTATGTCACGTAATAGGAACAAATAACGTATTTCACAATTGTGGACAGTCAAAATTGAAATAATTAAACAGCAGTTTAAGTAGGAAACAACTGGGTTTGTCACTACCTATTCCAAACTCCACAAAAATTATTTAACTTTCTGAAAGGTCTGCAATTGAAGAGTAAGCTGGTAAAAAACAGAGGCAATATTGGTTTCTATAAGTATCTATAAAATTAAACCGTAACCTTCGCTTTATAAGTTATATAACAATAAAAATAATAATAATTGGTAGATTCCATAAAGAAACTATATAAATAATGCTTGTGAAACACAAGGAATATAATAAAACATTTAAATAATAATGAATATTTAAAAAATAAAAAATCTGCAATTAGTATCAAATAAAAAAATCTCAATATACATTCTAAAATAAGCTAAAACATATTTCTATTCTGAAGAAATTCAGGTTATACCAGAGGCGAACCTGTGTTGGTGGTGTAAGTAATAGGTTATATACCGCACATGAAACAAAATAAATTATTCCAAAGGAAAAAATATATATTAATTATAGTACCTCTGTGTATGCTAGACACTGCGGGCAAAGTGCTAGAAAAGCTCATGAGACCGAGGCTTCAAACAGCGTTAAAGGTTGGTGAAGACCTATCCAATAAGCAGTTCGAGTTCCGAAGGGGCAAGTCAATTGTTGACGCGGTCTCAGTCCTTAGAGAAACGTTTCGGATGGAACAAGAAAAGAATCAACATTCGAAAGAGGTTATTCTGCTTGCTACCATCGACTTCAAGTACGCCTTTAATTCGTCTAGTTGAGAAAATATGGTGAACCCTCTAAGAGATAAGTACAAAGTTTCCCCTTACATACTTCGTATGGTGGATAATTACCTCAATGATAGACAGCTCTTGTATGAAACCAAGAATGGGCTAAAAGCTAAGAAAGTATCCGCAGGAGCCGCACAAGGGTCAATCCTAGGACCGGAGCTTTGGAACATATCGTATGACGATATTCTCAGACTGGAGCTGCCCGAAGGATGCCATCTAATAGGCTATGCCGATGATATAGCGATCGTCATCACTGGATGGAATAAAGAGGAGATTCAAATCCAACGTCATGCGGATTTTGAGAAGATGGCTGGACGATCGTGGACTAGCACTTGCGGCGGAAAAGACCGACCTGATATTCTTAACTAAGAAGCAAAGGCATCTTTCAACAACATCCAAGTGATGCACATCGAGGAACTTGTCATTGAGACAAAAGAGAACATTAAATACTTGGGATTCACCCAAGACTCAAAAATGAGCTTTGGAGAACACATTAGAAAAGGGGCAGATAAAGCATCGGCGGTCACACAATCGCTCAGTCGACTAATGAGGAATATCGGTGGTCCGTGGGGTAGCAAGAGTAAACTGTTGATGTCAGTCACCAATTCCATACTTTTTTACGGCGCAGAAATATGGGGTGAGATTCCGCAAAAAGAGTTTCATCGAAAAAGTATAGCCAGGGTACAGCGCAGGGCTGCTCTTAGAGTATGCAGTGCATACCGTTCTGTATCAGAACCGGCAGTACTAGCCATTACAGGAACCATCCCAATAGATCTGCTAGCACTGGAAGTCATCGGCAGAGTTCGGATCGCGGACGAAATGTCAGGATCGCTGTGACCATGGACCAGAGGCAACAAAGGTATGACGCGGATCGCCGAGGCAGATGGACTGCGCGCCTTTTACCAAATGAGAAAGGTTGGATAGAGAGGAGTCCGGGGAGGTAAACTATTATCTGATCCAACTGCTGGCTGGACACGGTTACTTCCGTTCCTACCTGTTCAAACAAGGAAAAGTAGAAAGCCCTATGTGTCTCGCTTGCGGAAAAGCCGTAGACAATGCAGAACACACATTGTTCATATGCAGCCAATTGAACCTACAAAGAGGAGTACTGAGAGAAAAGATCGGAGAATTCACCCCCGAAAACACGGTAGAGCTTATGCTGAAGAAGGAGGATAACTGGGGCGCCTTAGCTAAATACGTGGAGACGATTTTACGGACGAAGAAACAGAACGGTCTGGTCGACGACCAAACCACGTGAAGCAACAGCAGCATTAGCAGATCAAACGCTAATCTGGCAAAGAACAGCCATCTTGTGTAATGCTAACCAGGGTCCCGGATGCAAATCTCAACGAGGTTTAGATAAAAAGGAAGGGTTTTTAGTGGGTCGTACAGGTGGTACAGCCCCACACACCAGTCGGTCTCGCTGGGCCACTGATAGTGCGGATGCGCAATTCCATCTCTTCAGAAATATATATATATATATATATATATATATATATATATATATATATATATATATATATACTGTATATATATATATAGTACCACTATATTTATAATAATATAATATAAATAAATATATTATTATTGAACACGTTTTTTGGTATTCATATATACATACCAAAAACACCCAATCAAATAATCACAAATACTGACACGTTCAATATACTTACTCAAAATAAAACCTAATTATCCTTTTTTATTTCAATTCATAGTCTACAATTGAATAGGAAACTTAACTAACTTGGAATAGCTTTGCAACCAACGATGTAGATTTCTTTGGAATTCCCGAACCTTGACATATGATATTGTAAAATCGGGAGCATTATTGAATAAAGCAGGTACCATTCAATCAAATGAAGTTTTATAAATTTCAAGTTTAGCTTTTGGAAAGTAATATTTAAAATTTCTACCTCGTCGCACAGAATAAATATGACTGTACATTTAAAAACAATTGGATCCAATATAGAACATTTTCAATACTTTGTATAAATAAAGATAGTTTAAAGGAATGATTGCAGTATGTTTTAAAAAGTGGAAGAGTAGGCTCAAAATAGGAATTGTTTTCGATGAGACAGACACTTTATTACACAATCACTGCACACTTAAATAAGAAGTTCTGGAAATGAACTTAACTTATAAGGTTTATAGATCATGAATTTTGTTTTCAGACTAAGTACTAATTGACTTTTATCAAACCAATATTAGGGTCTTCATGGATTTTAAAATGCAATTATCAGTGTAATCAGTAAATTAGGATAGCAGTGTAAACAACTAAGGCTGTTAGACTGGCATTAAAAATCCCTTGACATATTTAATTTTAAGAAATTAAAAACAATAACGACCCCAATCCATTTAATGGATTAATCCTTCATTTTATAAGACAAGTAACACAAAAATATTTGTTTAACTCATCACTACACAAACATTTTCGTACAAAATTTATTTGCAGAGAAAAAAAAACCTCTGTCTTTTTACGCAAATTTGTGGTTTTTGACAACTATACAAAACAAAAATTGTCCTAATAATCTGATTTGTCGTGTTAGTTTTGATAATATGTTAACAGAAATTGTTAGATCCATTTTGGAAAACAAAAGCAAACAATAAAGTATGATTTATTCGTCGCTAATTGTTATAAAGTCCTTTTTGTTTAAATTACCAAAACGTTTTATTTGGGACATTAGGAACATTATTTCGATTTGTTAGATTTCAATAATCAATGAATTTAAAATCAGTCAAAATCGTTGGAGTTGATGTTGCGATAGTAGTTACTCGTTTACAGTTTGATCTTGAATACATTTTAAACAATATTTCATGAAGTGTACTCGAGTTCATAATCGGTGGAAACTTAAGTCACGGTGAAACTTAAAATCACCATTATATGTTTACAATAATTTTACTTATAATATAAGAATTTGAACAATACATTCCACTTCTATTGGAAGGAACAAATGCATTTAGTAAATATAAGCTCTTGTGGCATTTTATTTTTTGAAGTTAAAAGAGTTGATTTTATAATTTGAACATATCCGAAGTATATATTTATTTCACTTTGAGGGTGATCATTGGGTGAACATTGAGGGTAATTACTGATGTGTACTCTTTTCATATCAGGTTCTTTCAACTTAAGTGGTTTGCTTAACTGCTGCTGATATGTACACCAAGGTATGTATATTACTGAGAAAATTAGAAAACAAAATTAGTAATTAAAAGTCATATTAAAACTTTAAAAAACGTATAACAATGCACTTATATTCTTAACGTTTTGAAAAAGACATCCTAAGCATACATTTGTCATCTTACTTTTGAATATTCACTTTGGGAATCATTTTAGAAGGTCAAAATTTTAAAACTGGATCAAGCAATATCAATGAATTTTTTGTGAAATAATAAATTGATTACTAATCAAGTTGTATAAGAAAAGCTAAAAGTAACAGGTTGTTTGTGAAGTATAAAACAAATCAAAAAGTGTTTTGAACCTATTTTAACTAACCAAATCTTAATTTTAAAAATTCTTTGCTACAGTAATTCATATCAAAGAGGATTAAACGTTCAAATAAGTCGCCATGCAGCCCAAGTTATTTGACGTGAATTTATTTACCTAATAGTTATAGACAGCTTGTTTAACGATTTCGACCTTTCTATCAATATATGGAAGATTCAAGGTAAGGAAAACTTCTAAATCAGTTTGAAACAATTCACTGTTGAGAAAGAGATGAACTTATATTTATTAGTAATAAAAATTTAAGTACTAAAAAATTATTATCGTTATCCAACTAAAATTTAGGGTACTAGAAAACTATTACTGGTGATTTTCTTCAAATCATTAGGTTATTCACTTTCACATTATATATATACACACACTCACAGGGTGATGCAAAAGTTCCGCAACACCTTCGTAATTTTAAACCTGTTATAAGTTTTAACTCCAAACTTTTAAGCAATTATATTGGGAAAATACTTTACCTTATAGGGGTAAGAATGAATTCCACCCTTATTTGGTTCGGGTTGGGGGGGGGGGTTGCAAGTCAAAAATTATAACTATTGAGTGATACCTCAATTTAAAGCTCTCGTTGAGACAAGAAAATTGGTGTACCCTCTCCGATACCAAAATCCAAAATGGCGGATCCAAGAAGTTCCGATTTTAAAAATTTTTCTACGTAATATACAAAAATTTAACATCAATTCGATGTGTATTCGTTTTTAGTTGTAAAATCTTTATACATTGTTTTTAATGTACATTAATTACGATTTAGAAAATAATAACTCAACATTTTTTAGTCAAATTAATGAACATCAATTTGAAGCGCACCAATTTGAACATCTGTTAAACTTAACTATGGTAATATGACTATTATGGTAAAGATGTAATTTAAAATAGTACAGTCTAAAAACATTGTATTCTAATTTAAGTAATTTACTATTTAATTACTTTTTAATTCTATAATTTTTGAGGATTTAAATTTCATTAGGCATAGAATAGTTTAATTCTATTTTAGGTATTGAGTAGACTCCATTTTCATTAATTTGACTTAAAAAAAAAATCTTGTGAGTTATTTTGTTTTAAATCTTAATTAATGTAGATTAAAAAAAAGTTTAATATTTTTGAGTCTTAAAATGAATACACATAGAATTAATGTAGAATTCAATAAGTAGAAAAATACGAATAAATTTGCTCCGATATTTTGCATTGGGGTATCCGATCGGAGAGGTGTTTACTTTACATCAATTTTCTTGTCTCAACGAGGACTTTTAAATGAGTTATAACTCAATAGGGGCTGCTATTTAGGTATTTTGACTTGCAACAACCATCCCCAACCAAATAAGGGTGGAAATAATTCATACACCTAAAAGGTGCAGAATTTTCCAAATATAATTGCCTAAACATTTAGAGTGTAAATTATAACAGGTTTAAAATTCAGAAGTGGTTGCGGAATTTTTGCATCAACTTGTATATTTTATACGTAATAAAATATTAAATATTTAGAGTAGAAAGAATATTTTTACAACACTGCATATATATTGCATAAACTGCACTAAAAAAATAATATGTCATTTTAGATTTATAAATATGGCACAGTAAATCTTAAGAAAAGACCAAATTATAAAATATTGTTTATGTTAAAAATTAAATATCATTTCGTCACTTGTCTATTCCGGAATCGTTTCTTACCACTCATGCGTGTAAAGTTTTTCTTTCGTCTTCAAGTCCTTTTCTCAAAAGTTAACGATATTTCTGTTTACATTATTTCATTTGTGGTTGATATAAGAAATTAAAACCAACAAACTTTCTAATTTAACAGTTACCAACATATTAGATTTGTAAATTATAGATCGAAATACAAGTAATTATTAGTTATTGTTATTAAATATAAACATTTAAACACAATGATAAAGCAGAATGATAGTCCATGAATAATATCCGCTCGTCTAAGAAATGTGTGATACTATATTTAATTCGGTGCAGACTAAAAGTTCTATGGAGTGTTTAAATTTAATACAAAATACCAATTCCTATAATTTGAGGTTAAAGTAGGGAAAGAGTACTTTCACACAAGAACGAGAGATTATAATGAGATAATTTTAATGGGAACTCAGTATCTTTAAAAAAGGTTTAAGTTTAAATACCAATCCCTCCACTTAGAAAAACGTAAAACAGAGGAAGAGGGAGAAAATTTAAAGTTCATAAATTATTTAAATTTGAATTTAAAAAAACACATTTCAGCTTGAGGTAGAAATAAGAGAGATTGTAAAGTGACAAACATTTCCTAAACAGTGAAACGATTTTAATTGTTATTCAAATCACAAAAGAATGATTTATTTTGGCTCAAATTTTTAAGGTATAAGAGTATGTAATTAAGCAGATATGTGTAGTTATGGTATCTAAGATGTTATATAGTAATTCCATTATTCTCTTTTTTACTCCTCTAATATTTATATGATTACAAGAGCTTTATGATTTTTAAGTTGTAAATTGACAATCATTTTTGTAAGTAATATAAAATTCGTTTCGTTTAAATTTCTATTCACCTTTTAGTCCACATATATTTATTACATTAGCTATATTTCATTTTCATTTAGCAATATTTTTGTCCGAATTATGCTACCAAAAAATAAATAATCGGTGTATAAGGAAATCAATCAACGAAAACTATTAAATTTGATATTATAGGGTATGACATGATGCGATAATTGCTACAAAAATTATATGTTACTTACAAAATAGCATATCTTAATAGGTAATAACTAAACTTTCTAGTAGAAAATAAAGTAATACAACCTCCCTTTGATAGAAAATAAAACAACACAACTATATATAAATTTGATCAATAGAATCTCAGTGTAAGCATAAGACATTGATAAGGAACAGATTGAGAGTAGCAACTAATGCAAGCAAATATTGAACTGCTGGGCATAAGGCTTTACGAAATTTACAGCCCCCAACACGAAGAGGCAGCATTATCATGGCGAGATGAGGGTGAATATTGGTGCAATCATACTCATCAAGAGCGGCATGATACTTCTGTGTTACGGCGAAAAAGTGCAGCTTTCAATAGACAAAGATCTGTACTGCCAGTTATGTAATATATTGCTGAGAGATGCCCTGGATAACAGTAGAAAATATGGAATAATGCCTGGAATACTGTTGTGAAAGCGACATTAATAGGAGTAGAGGTCTCTGATATAAAACCCCCGGCCCTCCAAGTTGGTGGTAAGACTTACTACTAGAACCCTATTCCGTAAAACCTCTTTCTACTTCGAAACTACAACAAAAAGTCACCTTTATTGATTGTCAAGTGAAAGTTTAGGATATACGTATGTATTTAACCTAAATTTGATTAGAATCATGAGATTTTAATTCGGATTACTGCTTCCAAAAATACTTTACTTCTTGTACAAACCCTATAAAAATAAAACGTGAAATGTTTATCTGTTGTCTAACATTAAAAAGCGCGACCATGACTTTAAGTGTTATTTTCTATCTATAAAAATTGTGTCTCATAAAAGATAATAATCGATTTTTCACTAAAAATGTTTATACGATTTTCCACATGACAGAATCTAAGACTACATGTACTTTTCAGCATCAAATACTCTAACAGTGTCAGGGTCGGAAAAGATCGAGATTTGGTTAAGAGAGATCTGGTAATATGATAGAGACTTGATAAACGTGTAGATCCAGGTAGGTCCTTCAGGATTACAAACCCGTTGACCTACTAATTAAAGTGATCCCATGAGGATCCAACACATCTATGAATTTTGTTCTGACTCAGAACGGCCCCGCGTCGACCAATGGTGAATTGACGGTGGTAAAGTTACTGCATAGCTGTGATAAACATACCACTTAGAATAAAACTCTTATACACGAATAATAATAGGTGGACTGCTTCATTGCTTTTGAATTGTCGTCTCGTTAGGAGCAGAATTATACCCAAGACATCCTTCTCCCACCACCGTGCGCTTAGTACAAAACAGTTCTGATTAAACTGGTTAAATAAAAAGTTAAATAATCTTTTAATCAAGTTATTTAATGGCTATACGAATAGTGATGAGTAATTTACAAGGGGAGAAATAAATAACTCGTTTAGCAATATCCTTGTGTCCACTCCGTTAAATATTACTGCTGATATGGACTCTCTATCTAAATTTACAAGTATCTTTATATCTGATATTATGCACAACCTTACTCATTATTAAATAGAAAATCAGCACTGAAATCTGAATGGTCCTTGAGTTGTTATGGCTTGATCAACTTAGAAAAAAACAGTTAATTTTGTAGTTTTTTTTAAGACATCGTATACATGTGAATTTTTTTTCAACCGTTTAAAGTTAGGAGACAACAAATATGAACAATTGCATTGCAGTATTATTTCTCTAGATATTACGAAAATATGTATTTTTACTGAAACGAGACGAAAAACAAATGTAATTAGCAACCATTAACAAGAGTATCTATACATGAGCTTTGTGTTAATGTTACTATAGCAACATATGCTCTAATTTATGAGTAAAGTCAGTTCTTTATACAATAAATTATTTAATTAAAACTACTATATATATATATATATATATATAAAATTTACCAGTTTATAAAACCTTTAAAACTTTGAAAACCTTTAAATTACATAACACAGATAACTTTTCAGTTTTGTCAGTATGGAGTTGCAATTGCAATAACAGTTATATACAAGAGGAGAAGTTTAATTAATTTTGTTCTCCTTCTCGTTGGAATAAAACTCGATGACGATAATAACTGTTTGGCCGAAGTAATCATGAGACGAACATTTAAAACAAATGAATGAATGCCAAACTTTAGTGACGAAATGAACTTAAGTAACATACAATTAATGTTATTGCGTGTATAGCCTATACCGCAATAGGCTTATAGGTATTTATTTATTTAAAATATTTGATTTTTTTAATTATTTATATTAATAAACATTATTTTTACTCAAAAATCAATATTGATATTTTCTCCGTTACTTTATTTTAGGTTCGTTCTGTTTTGAACAGTAAGTGCAAAATATAAACTAAGCTCACATTATATTTTTTTGTAATTATTTTATTTAAAAAAAAATAATAATAAACATTTAAATAACATTGATTGAACAATTCAATCAGTGTAGCTCTTCAATTTATCACATACAGCTGTGACAGAGAATGTATATCAAGAAGAATATAGTCAATATTAAAAGACAATGTTTTGTTTGCTATAATATCGCCACTCAATGCAACACAGGCATTACCCTAATAGAAGCTAAGGTACATCTGCAGGATATTTGTATTATTTTTACCTCATTTTATTTATAAAGGAGCTTCCACAATATGATTTTACTTATGTTTAGAAGATAATCTTTTCAGATGTAACAAATACATAAATACATTAAAAACAAGTATGTAGAATTAATATATAGTACTTTTAAAACAATTACTATAAAATAGGTCAAGCACCTGATTTTTAACCAGAAAAAGTATGTTCCACCAAAATGAAATTAGGTTTTATATCACATATAAACAAATATTATTTGTGTAATGAAATTATAATGTTACATTTTTTTATTCAATACATCCTCTATGCCCTACGCTTTCAATAATAGCTGCAGTTTCAAACTATTGTATTTATGCAATAACTAAACATCAAAGTAAATTAGGGGAAAATAGGTAAATAATAATTATGCATGTAATGGAATGAACACCACTTCTCTAAAATGAAGCATATCGAGTTATAAGCAACATTTTAACATAACGTGAATAAAATATTATTTTGAAAACATGAAATGTAATAAAATCCAAGGACATGATACGTGTTATTAAGTGTTTACATGTGCTGAAAATCTTAAATACTGCATCACTTCCTCAAGCAATTCCACTAAATAAATATTATTATTTCTTTATAATTACCGCAATACAGTCAATAGTCTCATACTTTACATTATTCTTGAAACTAATCTTATGGATATACTTGTTCCTTACATAGGGATACTGAGCAGCGCGCTGTGGTTTTATTATTAGAATCAACTAGGTTATTAACACATTTTCCAAAAGTGGATGTTGTTAAGACTAAAAAAGTTGAATTAATGTTGAGTCTAACGTCTAACTAAATCCTTGGATATACTTTAACATTTGCATTGGTATCGATACTTTCACAACTTAACGTTCACCTAAAGTTAATCCCTAATTCCTTCGCCGTTTAATAATTCTGTATGAGGAAATGATTTACTTTTATGTAAACGAGATTAATTTCCTCTCATCAGAACCGAAAGAAGCATTTATGCTACGTTAAAAAACAGTTGAGTTAGGCTTTTGATAGAGCAGTGTTTTTCTTCAGATTCAGAAATCTTATTTGATTATTTGAAAATTCTAAATATACTAATTGCAGAATAATATGTCCAATGAAAAGAAACTTAAGACGTGTATTTTTTATTTATATAAGCTGTTTTTTTTTTAAAATGTGCAAGACAAGATTTGTTGTCTTTTAGTACAATATGTAGAAACAAATGAAAGATAAAACCTTTACAAAAATAAATCCAATTTCAAAAATAAATATTATGTTGTCGTCATAATCAAAATTATCCATTCACGCCATTTTGAAATGTTGTATAACTCAAAATCAACGATTACTGAATTACGTATTGGATAAATGTAAACTTTCCGGACCAATCAAATTTGACTAATAACTAAAACACACACACACACACACACACACACACACACACACACACACACACACACACCTTGCAACGCACCCCCCGGCTCTACGAGGTGGACAGGTCTACTCCTTCGGGGACAACGGGCGCTTGCAAGATCTTACCGAGACTCTAACATTACTATCGACGTGGTAGAAAATGCTTCTTGTATTGCCTACCTTTCTAAGTCCCTGATAAGGCTCTTAATGTTATGTTACACACAAGATCAAATTAGTTTCATCAAACTTATGCTAACACATGAAAATGTTATATATATTATAAATTCACTTCTTAATCTATCTTACCTCTTTTAAAACTTCAGACTCTTTCTCAAAGGGTGTGCCCTTTGGAGCTAATCAATTCATTAAATCAAAATTTGCTCTTTTTTAAATTTAATTTACTACTTGTGAGCACATACTTCTTCTTCTTTTTGAATTTAGGAATTAATTTGAATAGGATAGTTTCAATCAAAATACAAGATAATGAAATTTTACAAATTTATTGAATTCGGCACAATTTAATTTTTATTTCAGAAAACTATGGATTTAGTAAGAAATCTCTTACAACAGGTTATGTCGCCTTTTCCTTCAATTTACATTAAAAGTTTCTCTTTCAAACAACTTGAAAATTCTCTATCCTAAGTAATTCTAACAATAACTAAATCTAACAATATATATATTCTTACTCTAACACATTTATCTATTAACCCTTTTATTTATATTGTTCCAATCTGTTACTTGGTTTTGTTGAAAATTTGACTCGAATTAATTTTATTTGATTATTCTTTACTTTATTGAATTTAAAATTGACTTTATTTCTGACTCTTTACTTTATTTTAAAACGGTATTATTTAACTTTGTTAATTTTAGGAATTTTGGACTTTTCTCAAGTTTATTAAAAAATAAAATTTATTTATTAAAAAAGCTTGATTTATGCACTACCTTGTTTTTGTGTATTGCACAAGTCCGCTCGTCCTGATTCTGAGGATGGTTGTGGATCCTAAAGATTGTTCCTAGAGTTGTCTCCTGTTCTAGAATCTCCCGAAGTCTTGTCCCCGTTGAATCTGCTTCCTGCTGCTGATGACGACAATTACTTGTAGGATATTTGCCGGAGTCCGTAGTAAAGATCTCTTCTAATAAGCTGCTGTAGGATGTAGCGTTGTCTCCTTCAAGGCCGACCCTGCTGTTGGATATCGTTATTAACCCAGAGAAGTACTGAACACTGACAAATTATTTTTACGACGATTTCCTCTTCAGACCTAAGTAAAAGTGGGTGATCCTTCCTGGAGCTGGTACGAGACTGATGAATTAACTTGTTGCAAGTCAACTCGTCGAAGTTTGAGCTATACAGTATAGCCAACTTTTCTGATTTTTGTTCCTTTTTTATTTCGCGATTTATTTAAGTTTCTATATTTTATTTTAACTATTTATGAACTCCTCTTGGCTTATCCTTACATTATTTGGCTATCTTCACTACTTTCGATTAATTATTTCTATTATTTTTAGTTATTTTAGTTTAATTGTTTGTTGTTAAATTTGGCTCGGGTTGGTAATCTTCCCCTTCCTTGCGGCGAGAGTCTCTCATGCACGCGACCTTGAACACATGTCTGTTCCTGAAAATCTTGAATTTTGTTGAATTTTGACTGACGATTTCTTCATTTCTTCATATCTCCCGTTCGCTTCGTTCGATTTTCTTTTTGGTGATTTCATTTTGAAGCCCCTTTCTTCCTGATGGTTTTCCATCTTCATTCGAAACGATACGACGTATATCTCTTCTTTTATGACGATTTGAAGATCTCGTGGTTTTTTCGGATTTACTTTTTTCATTTTTGGAAAATTTTGAATTCTTCTTTTTGGATGTTGTTCTTCTGATGCTGAAAGTCCCAAAACTGCTTCCCTCTTCTTCCTTGCTTCATGGGTTCACAAATTACGGTATTTTCTGCATGTTTATTTATTTATTGTTTTATTACTTTATTGTCTTTAATTGAATTTTGGTTTCGAGTCTTATTTATTATTAGTTTATCTTTGGGTTATGTACTGTTATTATTAGATTTTTGGTTTTATTTATTTTAAGAGAGTTTTGTGTTTTATTACGTATTATTTTGGCTATAACTTTTTTATTATTAATCTGACAACTTTATTTTCTTATTATTTATTACTAGGTTTTTCTAGCTCTACACGATGACATTATTTGAGTTTTGGTTTTCGAATTTTGAAATTATAACATTGGTTTATATGGGCTCTATTCCTGTTAAAACCGGAACGTTGAACAATTCCTGTCCAAGCCCGTTGACCTTGGCTAAGTTCAGCCTTGCTATGCTTTTAACTTAATGTATATTTTGAATAATTTTCTTAACTTTTACAGTTTTTGTTCGATTTGATTGAAATTTTGGATATTGGTTGTTTCCCAAAATTGTTCCTTGCGAAAGGTTTAATTAAACCGTTGCAACACACCTATATATATATATATATATATATATATATATATATATATATATATATATATATAGCCTATAGTTAATATGTAATTTGGACATTTGAAATGAAAACCGTTAGTGGTTAATTTATTATTACTAATTAATACCGTGTTTTATAAGTTTGGGAAAATAGTAACTAACGCTTCAAACCTAAATTATTGGTCACTAATTCTACAATCATTTAGAAATTTGATGTTATTAGTAATAATAATTATAAGAACAATGACAATACGTATAATTTTCAATATATTTCTATATTTATTAAGAGAATACCAATCAACATAATATATATTTTTGTGCATCTGTAATAATAAAAAACTTTGCAATGTTCGTGTCCTGTTAACATTGACAACAATTTCAGTTTTGAAGTAAATATTAATATTGCTATTTTACAAATAACAGTTTATTTTGCACCAAAGCCTGTATATTTCTTTTACCTAAATATCTTTATTGTATCCTATTCACACAAGTTGGTAAAGGCAAAATTATAAACATAAAAATATGTCTGATGATTGCATAGCTGGAATTGTAATTAGTCAACCAACAACTTTATAGTCGAAACAATAGCTAATCCGAAGCTAAACACTTTATCAAACATCGTTTTTCTTCAGAACTCTGAGAGTAAATTTTTAATTTTGACTCGCTTCCCTTCCGTTTTCAATTACTTTTGTCATTCACAAGTTGAAACTTCACCGAACTCTTTTGGGAATAACGCTGAATATTTAATGTATTGCATAACGGGATAATATTGATTTTAGTTTAGCTAAGGTAGATTTGTTTGTTTCATGGTATAATTAGAACATTCACACTTGTGTAATTGTGGCTTTGGGGTTTTCTATTCTTGTTCATAGCAACTGTTACTAAAAAAATCCATGTCTTGATATTTATTTTACAAAATATTTTAATTAAATTAAAAGCCTTTAACAGGGAACATTTTACACTTATAATAAAATTAGTTTCTATTATTTACATAATTATGTAAACTGATCTAGTTTAGATGTCATGATATTTAAGACGATTTTAAACAATCAACAATTTTCCGTTAATAAAGCGATTACATATTGTTTCTCAGGAAGACTTTTGACATACCCCACTGGAATGGTACTTGTTCTTGCTATTTTGACATACGTAGCGTTATTATTTTTGTATTTGAATGAAATCTATATAACGTGAACACTAGTATTAATGAATAAAGTAATCTATTTGACAAACAACAAAAGCGTGAGAGTTATTTATTGATTTAGGTTAATTTGTAGATTATATGTTTAAAATTCCTGAATTTATTATTTACCCAGTTTACGACGTTTGTAATAGTTACCCAGTTTGGTGATAGAAAAATTTCGACCTCCTTTATTTCGTTGATATTTAATTTCGTGGCCTCGGAGACCGAAAAAGCGATTGTTGAGATGTCGTCCTTCCGTCGTAGATAACCACAATATCGGCGAGAAAAATTAAAATAGGAACAATAATTTTGTTATGTGGCACTCTTTTAAAATTTTATTTAAAACTATGTAAAAACTGTTTTAAATAAACTTACCCAACTGCACAAAATCCTTTGATCTATCAGTGAAATTGAACATATCCTACAACACAACTTTTAAACAATACATTTAGAGGTTCTGTTTGTACATTTTATGATTAGGCTGGTTAAGTACTTGATATATAGGCGTTCATCAACTTGATTCCTTTTATTGTTTTAGAGGATAACTTATGATATTTTTTGATGCAAAACACAAAGTGAGTATAATAGGCAACACTCGTTATTATAACATCTGATGATAACTGAGTCATTTTTTTAAAAAAAGTTTTTAAACTAAAGTAATTTTAGTTTAAAGTTTGTTTTTATTCTCAAGCTTATTTGTGCCAAAAACATTATCTATATTGCAATAAAAATAGCACTGGTAGGCTGGTTTTGAGAAAATAACCACACAATGATGGGTAAAACCATGGCGAAAAAACATAACATACGTTTGATTACAAATTGTGTATAAAAATCATTATCTCATTATAAACAAGGAAACTAAAATTGATCATATTATAAAGTAGTTGTCATGTTTTAAAGGAATTCACAAAGTACGGTAAGTCAGTTTTCTATCACCTTGTAGATTTTATAATTAATATTTTCCCTGTCAAATATTAAAAAAGGTTAATGGGAACATAAAAACATAAAACTAAATTTGACGAGTATAATCTAGGATATTTTAAGTTTAGAACAGGAAGAATCAACGGATCTTGACGAAGAGGTGGATAAAAAACCACTAGTCATAAGAGGGGAGGTAAGGGATTCCCAGAGAAGTCTGGGATTTTAATCTATTGTTTTGACTCCACTCATTAAAAAAAAAAAAAAAAAAAAAAAAAAACTAATCTCATGAACTCATTGAACGTCTTAGGCTACACAACTAACCAAACTCCCAAAGTCGCTTAAAATAAGTTTATTTCAACGTAAATAATGTAAATCAACACGTACACTAAGAATAAGATTCACACTTTTAATAGCGTCTAGGTGAATTGAAGACCTAATAATGTAAGAGTATTGCTTGATTTGTATTAACCTAACATAACCTACTATACTAAGATTGTTACTCCTGTCAAAAATTAGTTCTAGATGTCGTACATAGAGGTGTCACTGGCAGGAAATAATAAATTTTGCAAATTTAAAAAGTTATTTATATTAATTTCCTGTCTAAATAGAACAAATGATAGGATGTCATAATTCATTTCCTCTCGGTTTTCGGATTCTGAGAAAGTCATGCTGAGTAACTATTAAAGCCTTACTTATCCTACAAGATCACCCTCTCCATCTCTGCCGACCATAACTGATTACCGGGTGTCACTTTCTACTTTGGTGTCAAGTGGAATTAACAGATGTTGTAGGAAAGACTTTGGCACCTATTCCGTTCTCTTGTATTTGAGCTCAGAAGTCTTCTGTGTTCTTTTTTATTTTTAATAAGGAAATGATAATAGTAAGGTTTTTGCATGTAAGAAACAAGGGGAGGGGAATGGTATTGAATCAATTCAATATCAGTTAATATTCATCTATGGTGTTTTTGGTTTGTATCGTGTGAATATTATTATTTATTATTATTGTTTATTTTATTATTACTTCCTTGTTATTAATATATATATATCATTAATTCGTTTAAAACTTGGACATTTTTGCCATAGCAATAATTTTGTCATTGCATATTATAATTATACATAAAAGTAACCTAGATTCTATGATCTGAGTTATGGCTAAAATTTATAAAAAGATACTTTCAAAAGATATTTAAAAATTTACAAATTGTATTGCTTAAAATTTTACATTTAGAAAAATGGACAAGTGTTAAAGAAGGGAAGAAGAGAGAAGTGGAATTCAGACAAACAGTTATAGAGTTATAAATAGAGGAAGAAAGTGGATAAAAAAACCAAAAAAAACGCTCTTTAATTTGAAAGAACTAATTAAGGGAGTAGACCAAGCGCATGATTTTCACCAAAGTTTGTCTTAGTGTGTGTATTCATGGTGAAGAATCTTATTGTAGAGTGTTTTAAGATTTCAATTTGTTAATTTATTTTCTTTAAAAAGGTATATATTAAAGTTAAAAAAAATATGTGTTTCACAACTCTGTATCGTAAAGTAGGTGCTACAAACATTTTGATAATAAACACTTAAATCAGTTGTGGCGATCAATCTCCGTGGTATACGTTTTTGTGTGTCGTTCCAATTTATCCTTGTTAGTTGTTGTATTTCTTTAATTTTTGGAAATTGCATTCAAACATTAGTTTTCGAATGAAGCAGAAAACTGTTCTAAACATAAATAAACGTAAAACATTCAGCTTATACGCAACATAACTGGACATATACGTAAAAACCCAGCAATAAATACTTTGTTCTGAGATAAAAGCTGTATAATAAAAATAATGTAGTATATTCCCTGGAAAATACGACTAATTATGGTTTTAACACAAAAGCCCGATTTTCACATGGGCGGAGCTTCTTTCAATATCAGGTGGTACACCCAACAAGAGAAATATTGATATATTATATATATTCATTCCATATATATATATATATATATATATATATATATATATATATCGAATTTTCATTAACTGAGTACATTGTTTGAATATATTATTATTATATATGGTTACACTAAAAAATGGAGATATAAATACGCTTTTTACTATTATATGGGCTCTCGCCTTTGTGTTGATACATACATTATATTGATTACGTGTGTCAATTTAATACATACAGGATAAAATTAGAACTGTCATACAAGCAAAAGTTAAACAATCCAAAGTAAATTTAACAGCTTTAAATTTGAACTAAGTATTCTTCTTTTTTTGCTTATAGTTTAACGGCGAAAAACCTTCCAGTCATTGCCTTAAAAGAAATAAAATAAACAATTGATGAAATAATGACCCAAGCCCAATAGAGTTAGAGTCGGAAGGAAAATATTAAAAGTTGGTCAGTTCAAATTAGTCTGGTAACTAGTAAATAACTATTTAGATGCAAAAGAAAGTTAGATGTAGAAAGAGGGAGAAAGAGTTACAAAAAGTAAGGGAGAGAGTAAAGTAGACAGACAAAGAGAGATAATTGATGAGGTTGAAGTATAGAAATATAGATTTAAGTTCATAAATAGGAAGGCCAAAATGATCGACGACTGTACTTTACCCATTAACAAAAAAAATCCATTTTCTTTAAAAAAATTCTCAGATGCACGGATATGCTGGTGTGATGGACGTGTATATCTGCACGATTGTCGATCTTGAACTATATACAAATACAAAATTAATATCTAAAGTCTGACATAGAATTAACAAGTAAGAGGTAGCATCAAACTTTTGATAAACAAGTTTGAAAGTGTCATTTTTAACCTAACTTGTATACATTTATTTTCGATTCCAAACATATTAAACCAATAGTAAAATTACCTTACTTTTCAAATTTACTAACATTTTCGACTGCATCTAGAGTGAATATCACTGACTAGTCACCAATTTTGAGATTGAAAAGGTTCTTCTTATTATTTTAATATCCCTATCATAAAAAATAACAGAATATCACAATAAGCTCATAGCTGACGTGATATCAAATGATTTAGGCTGTTGATAAATTTCATGGTCATGGTTGTTAGACTCAGTCCCTAGACTTGAAGAACGATATTGACTAAACCAGATAAACTTTATTCACTATAATACAATAATTATTAAATAATAGGTACGTATATAAACTCTGTGCGAGATCCAGATTAATTTCTTATTTTACTAACCGAAACACTCAACAATTTTGTGTAACAATACTTTCTATGGTTTGAAAGTGAAAAAATAGAAACAATAATAATTATAAATCAATATAATTGACAATTGAATACTACACATAATTTTAACTATCAATGAAATAATTTTTTTAAACATATTAAAACATTCAGACATTTCGTGTGATAACGATGTCTAGCTTACTGAATAGAATATATATTGCAGAAACGAGGCCATAGTTAGGAGTCTTGGTTTATTTCGATTTGAGGCAAAAATCTGTTTTCCGAAACTGGCCCAATATAAAATAACAAAATGAACGACAGAAAACGTTCAAAAGTAATTTTAAAAAAACCCGCACTGGAAACAGCAGAATAATAGAATATTTTAACGGAAGGAAGTTTTAAAATATTGTATTACGTTTTAAAACCGTTTATAGGATAAATGACTGAATGTAACACATGGGGGAAACGTCTCCGGAGCTTGTAGCATTATAATCATGACCTTAATATTGTTGGACCCAAAGTTCATCTGGATTCCAGGGAAATGGGAAGAAAAGAATAAATGACAAAGCGTTAACTCCTGTATTGAAAAACGTGACATTTAAAATTGCGCCCGCGTGTGAGTGTGTGTTTGAGCGCTTTTTACATGCGTTTTAGTTGCGATTGAAACTTCAATAATATTAATATATAAAATGAGTTTTTAATTTTACATGTTTGAAAATAAAAATAATAATAACTGACAATACCGACTTTATCAGAGTGCTAATGATTAAAAATGTGCCATTTTACTAAAACATTAAAAACTATTTTAAATATAAATCAAACGTATGCAAAATTAAACAAAATGTTAAATAACCCTTTAATGTTTTACCTGTTTTTTAAATGTTTGGCCATTTAAATTTTTTTTTAAATAAATTAAATTTCTTTATTAATATCATAGTAAAATTACTGAAACATTTTTAAGTGTGCTTTATACCTACAAACTGCATCTTTACTTATATATAAAACTTTGAATATCATATTAACTTTCATTCCAACAAAATTTACTTTTCTATTATTTTTATTTGTTTCAGAACACCTGCAGATCAATTCAAGCACATAGGATTACACCACAACTATGGTTTTAACTCATTATCTTCTTCTTATTTTAATAAATTAAATCATATAAATAGAATTATCGTTTCATACAAAAAAAATCAGATGTATTATTAAAATTATTTTTCCAAAAAAAAATCCATTGAATTATATTAACTAATATGCCATTAGTTATTATAATATTTTATATTAATACATTTAATCATATCAATACAAATATTATTTCACAAAATCAAATTAATTTATTAGATTTATTAAAATTATTTTTCATTAAAAAAAAAATTAATTCAACTATATTATCACAATTATTTTCCCGATAATTAAAAATCCATTGAATTATAAATCATAAATCATATTCAATCATAAATGCAATTATTATTTCTTAAACATTAATTAATTCAATCGTAATAATTAAAATGATAATTTAAAATAACAAAAATTAATTCAACTATATTATTACAATTATTATTCAATTAAACAAAATTTATTCAATTATATTATATAAGTTACTGGGCCAGTAGTTAATATAAAGTTTAATTTTTTTACAGTAGTGGAAGTGAGTCCAGGGCGGTGGAAGTTGGTTCCCCGCTGTTTACAGTGGCGCGGCGGCCTTTTTGGAAGTACCTGCCCTGCAGAAACATGAGGTAAATCTGTAATTTTAAATTTTAAAAATATAAGTAAAGATGCAGTTTCAATTACTATGTAAGTTTTCAGTACGTAAATGTATTGTTTTGTTCTAGTAATTAATAGTTTTTATTGTATGAAAACTTGTTTTATATATTAATTTTTGTGAATAATAAATGTTTGAAGTTGTATTTTTATTGTCTTTATTAAAACTCCATTTTAACTAGAACTAAGTTATAATTAAAGCATGGTCAGGTAATAGTTTAAAATTATCAAGAAACATTTCTAGTAATCTATTGAAAATAAAATAAACACAATTAATTTAAAGCTACAAAATATAAGGATTATGATAGTCCACAAATAATAAAAAAAGATTCCATCGCCTTTATTGCATATCCCATCCAACCTAGGCCTACTTTTCAACAATCTAGTTATACTTATGTTTATAAATTTAATCTTAGATTTGTTTAATACTATTCAAAGTTTTTTCTTTCAATACTTTAAATGTTTACAAATTTAAAAGCTACAACTTCAGATACTATGTGTTTCACAAATCATTCATTTAAGAATTATAAATTATCGCATCGGTTGGTAACTATGACGTAGGCTGGATTGTTGTGTTCGAAAGAATAGTCGGTGCGAGGACTTTTACTGGGGGCCTGGCGACATGGAGTTTCGTGCAGTAAATGGTGGTTATGGATACGCTTAGGTGAAGGATGGCAGGTATCCGGGATATACCCGATTTAAATTCCTTGACGGGAGACGACTTGTAGGGCTAGACACTGGGTTTTATCACAAGTTAAAATCATTGCCGGAAGTAACTTGAACAATTGGTCGCTGGATTTTACTCCGATTATAGATCCCTGCCGGAAGACGATTTGTACAGCCAGTCGCCGGGTTTACTACGATTTATGTTTCATAACGGAAGGCGAATTGAATAGTTAGCCGCCGGGTTTTACTTGATTTGATATCCTTGACGGGGAGTAATGAAGTTAAGAGACTATATAAATGGAGTATTCGTTGTGAACTAGAGAGAACTCTGGTAGTGAAAATCTAGGGAAGGAAAATGCTGTCATCACAGAGTCTACTTGTGTTTTAGCCGTGAGTCTTACGAGAAACGTTGCTTAGCCCAGTAGGTGTTATCTATTAGGGGCGGAATTAGAGGTGAAATGGTATGGGTGAATAATGGGGATGAATTCCATTTTTTAACGTGTCCGTCGTTGTAATATTGTTCTTAGATTTTAGTTAAATTTGTCACATTTATTAAGATTTAGTACTATTCATTATGAATGTTAGAAATTTCGAAAAACAGAAGTTATTATTCAAAAATGTCGTCATCTGAAACGGTTTTTATGAACAAATGAAACGCACTATTTGGGAGTTAAGTAAGTTTGTGTACGTGGAAATAATTGAAGATGGTGATCTAATTATAGAAACATCATTTTGTTGAAAATAATGTTCATGTTTGGGAAATATGTATATGCAATATTGCCTTGTATAGAGATAAAATTGATTGGGTAAAAATTCAATGTCATGTTTTTGCGAATATATCGATTTTTTAAGGTCACTGAGTAAAAAAAGAAAAGATTTCGGAATGGTGTCTGTCTGTCCTTATGCACGTGTTTTATAATCCAAAATATCAAACTTAGAAGTAGCTGTCTTAATATATATATATATATATATATATTGTTAGGAACAGCTCCTCTAAACTGCCTGGGTTCTTTCTTTTAATCAAAACAGTGGTTCAACGTTTAATTAATTTTTGTTATTAACATAAATTTATATCTATCTTTCTTATAAATGAATACAATACAAAAAGGGAGTACACAATTAATTATAGAATGGTGGGATCAAAACACGTTATTATCTCTAATACAAATATCCACAATCATATAAACAATATTCAAAATTAAATATTCATCACTCAACACCCAGAAGTATTCCAACTATTATTACTTTTATTTAATTGAAGTTACTGATATTATAAATCAATGCTTGCTCACCTTGTAGAGTCTCAAATTCAGCCAATCCCCTTTTGTCCTTCCGTTTGTATTCAAACTTCCTGGGCTGTCTTCCACCACGGCTAGCGACGCAGCCGGTATCTTCTAACCTCCAAAAGATCCCCTCCACATTGTGCCGGCTGCTTATATATCTTTCATCGCTCGTGGTGTTCTACTTCCGATGCAAGTCAAGCATTTCAACACTTTTTCAATTCTTTCACAATAGTTGAGCCATTCTGAGTATTGTATGATTATATTATACTAAAATGAAATAATTATACGTTAACATAAAATTAAATTAAATATATTCCTAACAATATATATACCGTCTTTACCACGTCCATCAACTCACAGAGATTATTATTAGCAGCTTCAGCTCAGAAAAGTTCACTGTTAAAGAAATAGTAGATGCAACTGAATTCTTTGTTTTTAAAACTAGGATCACCGAACATTACAAAATATCTTGCATTTCTGCGGAAACCATGGGTAAAAATACCCCAAAAGAAAGACAGATTCACTTTTCCATTAGTAACCTATTTCATTTTGTATATGACAGTGATAAAAAAGGCTACATCAAGGGATTCACCAACATAAATGGTTTGGTCTGTCATAATTTCTTCATGGCTAAACATACTGGTGCTGTACCACAGGTAAATAGTTTGGCTTATCCAAGAGGCAAGGTTCCATTTAAAAAAGCAAAGGTAGAAGACCTTAAGAAATTAAGGGAAAACACTCCTGAGGAATTTAACGAATTTTATGATGAGCTGTACTCCTGGCCAACCACTGGATGTGAAGATCTCCCGGATAGTGCCTCTGAGGAAGAACCGAAATAAAATGGTTTGGAAGTGTTTCCCAGAAAAAAGCGTGACAAACTTTTACTCTGGTTAGCCGATGTGGGCCTGCTTTGCCGAAGGCGTAAGCACCGTTTCCTTTCAATAACCAGCCAATTTAGACCTTGGTCAGGAAGTGTTCGCTATGGGGGATATGTCGGATCCTCCCTCTCCAGTTGCTGATCGGGACTGATGCACATCCAGTTTGGTTAAAAGGGATATTTTGGGCCCCAGAGTTTTGCGGTTTGAAAATGATCGAAAGTGATCCAAGGGCGTACCCGTACCCAGAATCTCATATGCAACCTCCAACACGATGCGCTGGTTAACTCTTTTATGGCCTCTACTTTTACTAACGTCACTCCGGGAAAAGACAACTTTCAACATTTCCGAAGAGTCTGTGTGCGAAAGGAAAAAACTCATTTCATAGGTATGGATCCAGGGACATGCTCCCAGATTTCGTATTGTCCGCCACAGTAGTGAAGGGTCAGATTTTTCAAATATTTCCCCTTTGTTATTAATAAAACCATAGCTAGTGCTGTAGGAGTTGTTCGTTCCATTAGGTAACTGAGAAATGGGACTTTATCAGTATAGACTATCTCTGATAAAGAGTGTCACTCTGTATAAAAATTAAGTCCTTTTTCGATTTCGTTAACGTGTGTTGAACCTTATAAGGGCGTGAATTCTTCTAGAGGTTTTGTTTCTTGACTTGAATTATTAATTTACGATAGTACGGTGGAAATAAAGAAACAGCTCGACGACCAACAAGTTATTATTGTTTAAACGATTTTTCGTACTGAAAATGGCGAGAAAAAACCAACTAGGTCTTTAATATTGACATTTCCTGTACCCATTCTTCCTGAGCGAGTGTTTGCTGGATTCTACAGTCTAACTGTTAGACCGTACACAGACTTCAGCTACGGAATATCATTTTGCTGGGTAACTGTGTATTGCGGAATTTCAGGAAAAGCAAAAGCTGTTTTTTGCCTTAAAACTCCTAAAAACAACATAAAAACAAACAAAAATTAAGCTTACAATCTACGAGGTGATAGGACAGTATGGAAACGGCTCCTTATCTTTGATTCTTTTCGAGCTATATCTGTTGTAAACATCTTAACCTTAGCTATATACAAGGTTAAAAGTTTGTTTACAAAACGCAGAATGCTCCAAACTTTTATGTTACAACTACTTTTGTTACAGTTTCATCATCAATGTTGTTCAGTATTTTTATATGCCCTTTTAGAATAAACTGGTTCCTCCACATTTACGATCTTCTGTCTCCGTCTAACAATATCAGACCACAATAATTAGTTGATCATACGATCCAGAAGAGTCCATGTCAGTCATACGAGGGGTGTTTTTACCCACAATTGCAGAAATGTTCAAGGCTAAATGACATCATCATAGCCTCCCATTGGTCCAGAATGATCGGACTATATCACTTGATTGGGGACGCGTTCCATCTTTTTGAAGGGTAGAAAGTTAGTTGTAAAGCACACCTCATCTGTGTAACACGCAAACGCTAATTCCTTTCAACTCGCTTTTATTTTATATGCAAGTGCATAGTTTTCATAACGTAACGCGGTATTTATTATCATTTGGCTCTGCCACGCTTTTTAATAATTAACCTATTTTATAAGTGCAATCTGTTTAGATTTAAGAGTGACAAATATAAACAATAGAATAATTATGATAACCAGCTAGCTGTGTTAAGTGTAGTGCTACGTCCTGTCTACATCGCTTCCTGAATTACCCTGTTGGACAATTGGACATTGCATCAATTCAAGGTAATGAACTTTATTGTTACTCACTTACTATTTACACAGATTTGTATGAAAGTCTAATTAACATAAACTCTGTACCGTCATTCAACCACTCGTTGGAACTTATAAAGTTTGAGTTCACTATAAAACTCTGGTCCCTCGGTAACTAATAGATCTTCGTTTACCTTTTGCATCCCGACATTTAATTTTCAATATGTTCCAAAAATCCCAACCATTATCTGCTATGTATGTGCATAGAATCCCGGGCTCAATTTAGCAAATTTTCAGTGTTTCGCAAAAAAATGTGTATTAAATTTATTTACTGATCAATTTTGATGATTTTTTTTTATTTTGTGTAGAATGAAATGGTCTATAAGGTAGTATATTTTTAAAATAAGTGTAAATGCATGTTAGATATGAAATTTTTTAAATTGTTACTTACCAAAAAAAAATTTCCAGAAATTTTCACTTTATTCTTGAAAATGACACACAAAAAAAATATCATGAACACTTTTTTCCACATAACATAACTGAACACTTAAAAATGAACAAAACACTCAAATTTCATTATATTATATTAAAAAATGTCAGAGTTATTAAGTTTTTTTGGAAATTACTACATAACCAGTTCTGCGGTTAGTTTTAAAGGAATAGGAATAGTATATAGCAACAATAATAACTCTTGCACTGATTATTCTTGTAAACATTTTTTTAAAAGCAATGTTTTGAAATTTAAAATATTATAAGTTTTGGTGATAAAAAAAAACATACATCTTAAACTAAGTAATAATCTTAAAAAAAATAGTTTTTAGTTTAGAACGGAGAAAGTTAGCATTTGTGGAAAGGATAACATTTAGGGTGAACATCCTTTTTACACTTTGCACAGATAAAAGTAGATTTTTTCCTTTTTCCTCCAGAACTAGTGCTGGCTAAACTACATACACAGCAATTTTTTTCTCTTTTCATTGGTAATTTTTCAAAACAGTTGTTGAGTCGATTAGCATCACCACCTTATTCTTCTTCAGGGTCATTGATTAAATTAGGATCACTGTTTCCTTTTATGTCTAACCACTCAGCAGCTAATACATTTACTAATTCAACTGTAAATTGTAGTCTGCGCATTGGATTTGTTTTATTTGCTTGATATAATATGTACATATTTAGAACCATTCTATCGATCAAATTAAAAGTTATCTTTTTCCAAAATTTTGTTGTTTTACGGTCTCGCATATATTGATGCAACATCTGATCAAAACCATCCACACCTCCCATGTAGTCATTATACTGTCTAATAAATGTTGGTTTGTTAGTAATGTATAGCTTGTTTCCTCTCTTTTTGGACTTCTGTTGGTTTCCAGCCTTTGCATCGGTTGAGAGAAGCAACACCGGTTTCTTCTGGGTTTGTTTCTGCCTGTAGCCTAACATTAACATGTTTCTTTTCCTTTTGTTTTTTTTTTTTGCCCAACATTATATTTTTCTTTTAGTTCTAGAGGAATTCCTTTTCTGTTCTGTCTGACAGTTCCTGTCAAAAAAGTCATTTTTGCATACAATGCTTTAGCTCATCAACTGTAATGTACTTTCCAGGTGTAAAATATAACTTTGATACTTCATTTATGTGATTTATGAGAGGTTGAACACGCGCACAGGGGTCATAGTTAGGTTCATTTGGCTTGGGAAGGTTTGCTGTGTCGACTAGATGGAAAAAAACTTAAACTTTCTTGGAAACGATTACGGCTTAACATCTTTCCAAACCAAGGAAAATACTGGCTATCAGATTTCCACCAATAACTAGCGATTGTTTGTTTTTCATTGATACCCATATTTATGAGGACACATATGAATGCTTGAATTTCAGCCACAGTAACAGGAGTCCATTGTCTTAAACTGTCATTTAGTCCTTTTTTTGCGTTTGAAGCTGAAATAGTTTTTTCTGCATAAATATTTGTGTACTTTGCAAATCCTTCCAACAGTATTTTAGTAAAAAATAGTCTAAAGTATGCCATGATAGGGGCATCTCGAGGGGGGCAATGTTTTACACCATCCATTTCAAGGAAAGAAAATTTATGAGGAAATCCTTCATCATTGATTTCTTCCACATCGTTCCACCCACCATCGGTTTCGCCACTAGATTCATCTGTAGATGAGTCAGTACTTAGCCTAGGCCTACCTCTAGCAGGAGTAGGCTTAGAGCTAGTACGTGGGTTTTCATTACTCACACCAAAACCGAAATTTGTTTGGGTTGACAAATTTTGCTCACTATCTGAAATATTTACATACGGCCTAAAAACCGCTGGAAAAGATCTTAAATGTTTATTTGGTTCAAAATCAGGGTCCTCGTCACTATCATCAAACACCGATGAGCTACTTTCAACAACAAACTCACTTTCAGAATCCTCACTTTCAGAATCCAAGTTATCATTTTCTAAAGTTTCAATAATTGTGTTGTCGCTAACAGGTAAACGTACTCGCTTCATTATCACAATCACAATAAAAATAACTAAACAAACTAAAAAGTTTCAAAACAACAACGTACACCAAGCACAAGTAAAGTTATTTACATCTGACAGATGACAAAAGCACAGCCACGTCTATCACAAAAATCTTCGTCGTAGTGAACGTAGAGGTAATTTATAACTTAAGTAAATATCATAGAGGTAAATAGAACAGCTCTTTCCGATTCCATTGATATATAATAAACATAGATTCACTAATGATTTGTATTTTATATGATTTTTTTTTCTAAACGTCCTTTTTTACGGACGTTGGGATTTTACGAACATACACGTGACGTCCGTAAAAAAGGACGTCGGGATGCAAAGGGTTTATAACCTAAAACAAAAGCAACAAAATGTTCTTAATGTTTTCTTTTTCCGGTTTAATAATGTGCTATTCGTGCGTAGGAACCTCAAAAAACTTATTTTATGGTAATTGGACATTTAAATATCCATAATACTCAATATTGATCTGACACGAATTTCCAATGGACTGTTTGTGGCTACAGATCTAAAATCCACCAAAAGTAAAAGTACTCCTGTGTGTGGATTGGTTGTTGACTTTTCGAGTTAGATGGAAACTCAACTAGATATTTCTAATGTAAGTCATTGTTTGATAAGATACTATCCAAATTTCAAAAATATAAATTGGCCAACAACTTTCAACACTTTTTTGGTTTCAACAAGATTAGGCACCACCTCACTATGCACAACGAGTTAGTCAAACATTAGCAACATTTTTACACAGGTATTGTTGGCATGATGACGATTTTTACCTCAACCGACTAAACGTATAACATAAAAGATTTGGGAAATCGGGTATTTAGAGAATCGGCACTCCTGAAGCATCACTGGTAGGTGTTTGATGTTTGCCTGCCAGCATGAGTAATCACTATGAGTAATGTAATGCTCTCACACCTTTTTTTTTTACTAAAAACTAAATATAAATAACTTTATTTCACCGTCCCAACAATCTACAGTAGAAACACTTTTTCATTAATTGTATACGGATAAAGACTAAGTTATTTTATAAAAGCATTGTAAGCCTATATGTATCAAATAAACATACTTTAACATTCTAAGTCAAATTACAAACCTTGATAATGAGTTTAGAAATTCCACAGTAACACATACTGGTAATTTACAATCTTTAGTTTTGATATGGTAAATGGCTCACAATATTTATAACATTTTTTATAAAAACAACCATATTATTTTCCATAATAATAAATAACAAGGTGTTCACCTACTACAATAATGATATTTTTATTTTAATCTTAAATAACGTTTTTGAAAACATACAGGTAAGATATGTGTAACATAAAACTTTGGAACATTCTGTAGATGGTTTCTGGATATTAAGGTCAAACTCAGCCATGCAAAAGATGAACAAATCTATTTACACTTGTTGCTACTCTTTTCCTCTTTGGTCATTCTCTTGGCACTTATTACCTACCGAGTCTAAAGGCAATTATTATGGAATAAATTATATCGTTCCTCTGGCAAATTTTTTATCGAACCTAAATATTTATAGTTACTGAATTAACCGTCCTTAACATAACGCATGCTATATATATATATATATTTTTCAAAACCTCCAAATTTATAACCTCACATCCTAAAGGATAAATTACCACAATGCAATAATTTATACAAAATATTAACCTTGAGTTAATTGGGTTAGAAGATCTTAAGATATTCCTTAACAAAAATTGTACACGTTGACATGTGGTATATTAGCGACAATCATTTGACTGCTTTCCTTATTGCTCAAACCGTTTACACACAAACTTGATGTATAAGTTGATACGAAATCGCGATACTTTTCTAGCAAATCAATAGTAAAATATTAAGCACAATAAAACAACTGATCTCTTCACCATTAAATTTAAAAAAGAAAAATAGCCTGTATCAATTTCTTATCCACATGTAATAATTTACATCTGTTGTTACATGTACACAAAAACTTTCTTGATTGATGATTGTCAAAATGTACAACTGATGATGATGACTTAGTCACCGAAATGTCTTCTTAAACAAATCAAATGTTTATTGTAGACAATTGTGTTTTTTATTTCTTTTGTTTATGTTGTACATCTATTATAAATCCATGATGGAATAAAACTGTTTACTGAGGGAAGGTTATTGGTAGACATCACTCAATGATTTCTATTCCATCTGAATGCTCCATCAATGGATATAACACGACCCTGTTATTTAAAAAAAACAAGGATTTGCTTTCAGCAGTCTCAATAGTTATTTGTCGAATTCACAGTAAAATAAATGCATTTCCTTACTTCTAAAAAATTCTCCTTACCTTCTCAGTATCACAGAAACAAATCAATGTGCTTGAAATATATTAATTACTATTTATAAATAATCTATATTATTTGGTACATTATTATTTGGTTGTCCAGATTGGTTTTTAGTTTTAAATTTCCAATACTCTCAACCGTATATTTATTCTATCCATATTCGTTATTTTTTACGTAGGCCTATTCTTTACACTTTACATTAACACTTGATGATAATAGTGATTATTGAGTTTTAGAAATTACATTTTTATGTATTTTGGTATTATATGTCCATTCTTACATATTGAATTACAGTGATTATCTAAGGGACATAATTAGGAGCAACAAAACATAAATACTGATTTTAAATGAAATCAAAGTTTAAAGCTTCTGATAAATCAGTGCTACATGAAGACCGTCATTTTGTAAATAAACCATCTTCAAAGTTTCTTCTTGTACTTACGTTCCCAGATAAAAAAATCACTACTAACTCCAGGAAAATTTCCAGACTGACTATATTGGTAAAAATAAACCATTATAGAACTTCTAACTTCTAACATTTCAAAATGGGTCAAAGAATTTTGACGTACGAAAAATCCAGCGCCAACAACCAGACTCAAACCTTACAACGAGTTACAACGAGCTAAACGTGGTTATGCCAATTTCGTCACGTCGATCTCTAAAAAAAAAATGACATTTGATGTAAACCACATGTACATACACAATATGTAACAAAAAGAATCAATAGGCACATTAATACTCTACACACATTATATCTAATATATAATCATTTATTTCTAAAATGGATTAGTTTGTATAGCCAACGGTATTCTAACTATCAACAAAAATGCTATGAATATACAACACATGGCAGTGAAGGTTTAAGATATCCATCATGCACAAACAAAATAACTATTCATTGTATAACCAAAACGAAGTCGACTTATGTGTAACGACTCCTTCTGTGAATCGTGAATAACGTGAATCGGAATTACTTGGATTTATATATATATATATATATATATATATATATATATATATATATATATATATATATATATATATATTTTAACAATACAAACCTGGTGCTAAATAGATCCATCATGTTATTACAATTGATATTAAATATAATATAACAAATCTTTACTTATGAATAATTTTTTAAAATTCTAAGTCTAAAATTATTAAAAATGAAAAACTAGAGATTAGTTAACAATATCACTTTAAACAGTTATTTATTAATTATTATAATACAAAATCATATTTGAAATATTTTTAATTAGTCTTTGATCTTTAGTAATTACAATTGAAATAAATGTTCAATTCAAATGCCTCTAGGCTTAGCTCAGTCTATATAGTAAATTTATATTTAGAAATATATTTTAATTAGTTCAATTAATCTCGGGATAGGCACTCGGCTGGGATGATTGTATTATTTTATTTTTAAAAACGCATATATAAATTGTAGTGGAAGTTTATTAAATTTTGAAAAAAGAATTTAAATATTCAAGTTCTTATAATGGTTACTTAATAGTTCTAGGCCTTTAATAAGGTTCCTTTTAAATTGATAAAATAAAAGAAAACGTTTAACTGTTATTAGACAGAATATACCAAGTTCTGTATTAGCACTACTTTTATTCACTGTATAAAGATCAAAACAAAAACACTTATTAATTATAAAAAAACTTTGGAGGTGGGATTTTTGGCTTCTTGCTATGTCGAATGCTACAATGTTAATAATAATTTTCATAACTAAGCGGGTTTTTGCTTCGTTGCGGAGGGATCTCTTCTCTGCATCGTTTGTTGAAGTGCCGATCGTCTTCCGCTGTTGTATATAGTCCTGGTATTTTATACCTTTTCTGGATATTAGGCAATTTTTGATTATACTGATATACTTTTAAATTCATATTGTTTATAATAATTCAATTTATGAGTTAATTAGTTGTTATTTAAATGGTTAAATTTTGTTTCTAATCGCGATTACAAATATCAGCTGGGCGTATATTTACTAATTCATTCGATAGAGGCTTTGGCTTTTTTATTTTACCCTAATTTTATTTCTTCTTATTTATTAGTTTATAATGCTTAGTCTCAGATGTTATTTGTACTGTTATAATGCCCTTCAAACTGATTTTTGATGAGGGTACTGAGTCTAAAATCATTTTGTGAAGTACAAATAACATCTTTTCTTTAACTATAACATGTAACAATGAACTAACTTAAACTTGTTAATAATAAAATGACTTAAAACTAATAACAATTCTTTCATCTTACATGGTTAATAATATCATTTTAATTCACTTTTATGGCTGTTAATCGGGGTGGGGGTTTATATGTAGTTCTTAAGATTATAGTTTTTTTTTTTTTTTTATATAAGGAACATTGTCTTGATGTAGGGTCTTTACTGGGTTTCATATACACTGGGACATTGGGGTAGGTTCTCATGATTTGTAGTTTGTACTTTGTACTTGGTGGGATCGGGTTGGGACTTATGTATAGTTCAATAAGATTGTAGTCTTTTGGTTGGGGCACACACATATAAAATTGTTTTTCACTTCACTTGGGCTATATTGTTTCTTGGTTTGGGTTTTATAATATATGTGAATTATTTGGAGTTTCTTTAATACATTAAGCAACATTTATCATGTTTAATATATGTTGGGTGGCTGTTATGTTATGGTTTGTGCATAGGTATATTTATATTTCGTCGTCTTTCTGTTCGGGTATAGGTTGATGATATGGCTTTAATAATGATACGTGGTAGGGACCATAAATTTTCTGGTGATCGTCGACTAAGGTGTAGGTGGATTTTCCAATTCTTTTATGTATTTTCAACGGTCCGACATAGATGGTAAAGAGTTTGGCAGTTTCTCCGTAGCATAAGCTTGATTGTGGGAACGATTTTAGTAATACTAATTCATCCTCCTTAAAAGTTGTAATTTTGTGGGATGAGTTGAATTTTGCAGCACGTTTGTCTTGGATATTTCGAATTTTGGTTTTAGTTATTTCTAATTTTTGCTGAAGGGGAATCTGTTTTTTAAAAGGGCTTTGGATTACTTCTGTCCAAAATCGTTTGTCGGTTATGTTTAGCTGTAGTTCGTTTGGGGTAAAGCTGGTCGTCTCATGTCGGACTTCATTTAGGAAATCGTTTATAGTTTGTATGTAGCTTGACCAATTTTTGTGGTTGTTAGAGCAATATGTCCTTAAACAACGTTTGATCTCTCTAATTGGACGCTCTGCCATGTTGGACATCGGATGGTGGACTGGGTTTAAGATATGTTTGATGTTATTTTCTCTTAATTTGTTGGTCCATATATTGCTCTTGAATTGGGTTCCGTGATCTGACAAAATTTTGATTGGTTTTCCGCAAGTTGGTATGTAATCATTAAACATTCTGTCTGTTATGGCTTGTGATGTGGCTCTTTTTAGGTTATATAATTTGACAAATTTCGTGAAGGTGTCCAGAATTATAAAAATATATTGCACGCCTCCTTTGCTTCTCGGGAGCGGTCCTATTAAATCTGTGGCTAGTAGGTCGCCTTTTCTGCTGCTTTTGACTCCACTGGTCTCGCCGTATAAAGGATGGTTATTGTACTTGCATTTCTGGCAGGTGTCGCAGGTTATTAGTAATTTTTTAATACATCTGGCCATATCCTTAAATATAAAATCTTCCTGGAGTATGGTTAGGCATTTTTTCGCACCGCAGTGTAAGTAATACTGGTGGCATTCCCAAATTAAATTATTTATCAGTTTTCTTGGTACTACGATTAGCCATGACTCGTTGTGTTTTTGATATAGGGTATCGTTGTGTATCTTGAATCGTTGATTTTGCGTGCTATTTTCATCTTTGTTATAATTTTGTGCTTTTAAATAATTTTGTTTTAGGTCTAAATCGTTTCGTTGTAATTGGGGAAGGTTCTTAAGATTTTCTAAAAGTTCGAAATTATATTGTCTGTTTAGATTTGCCACTATTAGTTCTGAGGGGTTGTTTATGGGACTCTCTATGTTTTCGTCTGTTCTTATTCTGCTGAGGAGATCAGCTAAAGTATTGTCTGCTCCTTTGCAATGTACAATTTCGAAATGGTAATCTTGTAAGGCAAGGATCCACCGTGTTAGTCTTGCGTTTAATAATTTGCATGTTTTCAAAAAGGTTAACGCTTTGTGATCTGTGATGACTGTAAGTTTTGCGTTCAGAATGTAGTGTCGTACCTTTTGTATACAGTATACTACGGCCAATAGTTCCTTTTCTGTAGTAGTGTACTTGAGTTCGCATTTCTTTAGAGTCTTGGATATAAATAGTATAGCCCTTTTATTGTTGTCCTTATCAATTTGGAATAAATGTCCTCCTATGGCAATATCGGAGCTGTCGGTCTGTAGGTAGTACGGTTGGTCGGGTATGGGATGGCTTAAGACATTGGTTTGTAAAAATAATTTTTTAATCTCTTGAAAGGTTTGTTCTTCCTTATGGGTCCAGTTAAATTTCACCTTTTTGGATGTTAATTTCATCAAAGGTTGCACTGTTTTTGCATAATTGTCAACAAATTTATTGTAATAATTGATGCCCCTAGGAAGCGTTTTAGTTCTTTCCTAGTGGTTGGGGAGGGAAACTTTTGGAAACACTTTATTTTTTCTAAGTCGGGTTCTAAACCTTTTGTCGTCAAATAATACCCTAGGAACGGTACTTTGTCCCTACAAAAGATGGATTTAGACAAGTTGACGGTCATGTTTGCATCCTTTAGCTTTTCGAAAACCTTTTCTAAGTGTTGGAGGTGTGTTGTGAAGTTTGGGGAAGCAATGCATATATCGTCTATATATACTAACGAAAAGTTCTCGATACTATTTCTGAACACTCGGTCTAAAGCTCTCACAAGCGCGGCTTGTGATGTTGATAGGCCGAAAGGGGTGACAATATACTGGTAGACTCTACCTCGGAACTGGAATGCTGTATAAGGCCTGGAGTCGGGTTCTAGTTGGACTTGCCAGTACGAGGATGTTAGATCTAGTGTCGTCAGCCATTTAGAGTCGGTCGCTTTGGCCAATAACTCGTTTACACTCCTGTTGCATTCGTAGTCGGGCGTTATTAGGGAGTTTATTCTTCTCATGTCTAGACATACCCTTAAGTTGCCAGTTTTCTTCTTCACTATGATTATAGGGTTGATGAATGTGCTGTTGGACGGTTCTATTATATTGTTTTCAAGCATATCGTTTATCTCCTGCTCGACTGCGCTTTGCAGGTTTATAGGGATGGGATAGCTCTGGGCTCTATAATTGTCTGGTCGTTCTACGTGGATATGGTGTTGGTATTTGTTGCATCTCCCTGGTTTGTCGGAGAATATTTCTTTGTACCTGCATACTAAATTGGCCATTTGTATTTGTTGATCATAATTTAAATTTTCATTTGCCTTAAACATATCTATTATTTCACTGAGTTGATTATTTTCATTTTTATAATTACTTATTGGAGTTTCAATATTATTTTCATACTTTATATCATCGTAGCATACCATTCTGCATTTTGTTCCTTCGTTTTCTTCACAGTCTAACTTCAATTGCAATATTTCGCTCTTTGCGTTAATTATTTTAATTGTATTGTCGTCGAAGTTTAAATCCATCTTCATATTACTTATCGTGTCTATCCCAAAAATACATTCTTTAATCAAATATGGTACAATCACACACTGTACATCGAACTCGAATTGTTTTATTTCTGCTTTTAGCATAACTACTTGTGAAATTCGTTTAGATTTATTATTTAAGGCGGTTGTTATGAAAGTATTGCTGACAGGTAATTGTTCAAAATGGCCTAATTTATTTTTATTATTTATGAACCACGTCTCTGATAAACAAGTAATGTTGCTACCTGTATCGAAGAGGGTATTGGTGTTAATTCCATTTAGTTTCACGTTGATGACCGGACATTTGTAAATTGTAGGTGGCTCGTTGTTTCCGTCGTCTTCTTCTTGTAGGAGGAATTCTCCATTACAATATAAATTCGATATAATAACTTCGTCTTTGTGTTGCTGTCCTTCTTCGGTTTCTGGCCTATTTCCGATTTTACGTTTAATTTCTTGCACTGGAGTGGTTGGTGGATTGCTGAAGTCCCCTTCTTCTTCAGAATCACACGTGTAGCCATAGACTTCATTTTGTTTTTGACCTAAACCAGTGCGTTGGCGTTTAACGCGGTCTGATTAGGGTCGATTTCGGGTTCAGAAGCAGGTTTGGTTAGTGTGGGTGGCCTGGTAGTGGTGGCGATCATCTGGCAGACCTTTTGTTGTTCCCTTATTGGATATACTGTTTCTCGCTGCTGTTGGTATGCTGGTCGGCTTTGTTGATGGAAGTTTGTTGGTATAGGACCTGGTTGTCTGTCGTAAGTAATCCTAGATGTGTATCTGGTGTTGTTGTACATGTGTTGTCCATTGTGGTATGCAGGTCTTTGGGTTGGCTGTTCTCCAGTTTGGTTTCTGTAAGGGCGGTTTCTGTAATTTTGAGTGGTGTCGTTCTGCAGTGTATTCCGGTAGGATGGGCCTCGGTTGTTGTATTGATTGTTGTTGTTGCGTTGGAATAATTGGTGTTGTCGAGCTGTCGTTGTAGTGCTTGCTCCTTCTCTGGGATTGGCGGTGTTTCTGCGGCGTATCTCAGCGTTTGCTTCCTCGGTATCTTCCCGCTGTAACAAGTCTGCGAATTCCTTTATTGAGGTTATGTTTTGCACTCGTTGGGCATCCTGAATCCTTCTATCGAAGTGTTCCACAAGCGTCGCTATAATATCTTCCTCTGGAGGCTGGGGAATCATAGACTTCATAGTTAATACTCGTTCGATAAAATATTCACTTCTAGTGAGTTTGCCTCCTGGTCGGTATTGTTCGTACTCGAGTTTCTGTCGTGATCCTTTTTGGATGTCCCTGTTCCAGAACTTAGCAAGGAATTCGTCGCTAAACTGCTGGAAATTTGAAATGTCGTTCTTTATCAGCTGCCACCATCGGCTCGCACTTCCCTCTAGGCTGTTCTCAATAATATCGAAGAGGCAGTCCTGTTGATCGCCGGGCTGTCCTATTTTCCGGGTTGTTAGGCGTTCGTAGTATCTGTTTAACCTGTATAAATAATCATTCGGGTTTGATTGTCTTCCATTGAATTTAGGTAATATGGGGTTAATTGAATTGCTAATATCGTGTCCGGTAGCTCCACAGGTTACAGTTATTGGTGGTAGGCTGTTATTATTATTGTTATTTTTAGGGATTTCTGCTATTAAATTTTGTACTTCTTGGATTACGTTATTTTTGTTGGCCTCGATTCTTTGATTTATCAAAATTTCCTGTCTGGCTAGAGATTCGTCTAAAAGTTGGCTATTGATAGTGGTGTCTAATTTAGTTTCCAATTCATTTTTTTTCTGGCTATTATTGTGGATAGTTTGCTTAATATCGACCAGTTTTTCAGTAAATTTGTCTTCGACATGGCTGATTTGTATGGCTATACCTTCTTTTAGCCATACAATTTTCTGTCGTTCAATTTCGGATTAAACCTCTTGAAAATTTTGTTTTAAGTTTTGTTGAATTTCGGTTTGAGCTAATTTTAATTTCTCTTCTAAATTTTGGCCTAAACTTAGTTGCATTTTGTCTATCAAAGAAGTTATTTGTTCTAATAGGTTAGGTGTGGTAGTGCTTTGTGTTTCCATTTGTAGGTGGTGGTCTATATTTGTAGGGTCTACACTAATTTCGGTTTCCCTATCTATCGGCTCAGTTGTCTCAATGGGGTTTGGTTGTCTAAGGATGGCTAATTGACTTTCCCTAGCCTTCTCGGTTTGTGTAATGTTAGGCCTCAAGTTATAGATTTGTTGTTGTTCTTCAGAAGGATTCATTTTATTTAAAATTGTAGGTAAGTATCAGTTATTATAGTTATTAGAAGGCTAATATTACAAGTAGGCCTATAGCTTATTTGAAATTAGGTTAATCTAACAAACATAAATTTAGATCCTTAAAATTAAAATATATCACTTATAAATCTAGACTTTGATTGAGCCTAACTTAAATATATAATTAGGTTAACTAAATTTTTCGGTTAATATGCTAGTTAGTGCCAAGCTGATACGTGTAATTTCATAATACAATCATGCCAATCACGTTGTGCGCCAATTTTATAACAAATCTTTACTTATGAATAATTTTTTAAAATTCTAAGTCTAAAATTATTAAAAATGAAAAACTAGAGATTAGTTAACAATATCACTTTAAACAGTTATTTATTAATTATTATAATACAAAATCATATTTGAAATATTTTTAATTAGTCTTTGATCTTTAGTAATTACAATTGAAATAAATGTTCAATTCAAATGCCTCTAGGCTTAGCTCAGTCTATATAGTAAATTTATATTTAGAAATATATTTTAATTAGTTCAATTAATCTCGGGATAGGCACTCGGCTGGGATGATTGTATTATTTTATTTTTAAAAACGCATATATAAATTGTAGTGGAAGTTTATTAAATTTTGAAAAAAGAATTTAAATATTCAAGTTCTTATAATGGTTACTTAATAGTTCTAGGCCTTTAATAAGGTTCCTTTTAAATTGATAAAAAAAAAGAAAACGTTTAACTGTTATTAGACAGAATATACCAAGTTCTGTATTAGCACTACTTTTATTCACTGTATAAAGATCAAAACAAAAACACTTATTAATTATAAAAAAACTTTGGAGGTGGGATTTTTGGCTTCTTGCTATGTCGAATGCTACAATGTTAATAATAATTTTCATAACTAAGCGGGTTTTTGTTCGTTGCGGAGGGATCTCTTCTCTGCATCGTTTGTTGAAGTGCCGATCGTCTTCCGCTGTTGTATATAGTCCTGGTATTTTATACCTTTTCTGGATATTAGGCAATTTTTGATTATACTGATATACTTTTAAATTCATATTGTTTATAATAATTCAATTTATGAGTTAATTAGTTGTTATTTAAATGGTTAAATTTTGTTTCTAATCGCGATTACAAATATCAGCTGGGCGTATATTTACTAATTCATTCGATAGAGGCTTTGGCTTTTTTATTTTACCCTAATTTTATTTCTTCTTATTTATTAGTTTATAATGCTTAGTCTCAGATGTTATTTGTACTGTTATAATAATTTCAAAATTACATGGAGTTGGAGGTATGTAAATTATTTGGTAAGACGTACTTATCTGCATGTTGTTTTGAATTGTAAACTGGTCACAAATGTGAGAAATTATCAAATTTTATTGTTTTAGTTTCTACAAGCTCATTTTTTTTTTTACTTAAGTGCTATAACATATTTTGTGACCGTTTTAAAATACAAATGCCACATCTAAATACAATGTAAAAATCAATGCGACATGACGTGTCAAAATACCACATATGTCTTAAATATTTGACGCTTATTTAAAAAAAAAGTTTAAAAAAAAAGGTTTTTTTTTTTTTTTTTTAAATTGGTTCGACAAAAGAAAATAATTTACTTCTAACAAAGAACGTCTTATATTTTAAACCTGAAGAAAAGAAACAGTTTACAGGCTTTGCACACACAGCCTATAATCTTTCTCACACCTGAATACAAACACAGTTATATTTACCTCCATTTCATATCCTTCTCGAGCATCCATTTGTATTTACAAACTCACCCGTTAAGAATCTTTATATTTAAATCTAATCAATTTCAACTTCTTTAAGGGATATTATTTAGGCCAAAATTGTATAAATAATATTATAAATATGCCAAGAATGTATAACATTACTATTAACAGTCCGATTTATTTCAAGTTATAAGATTTGCAGCATCGCAAGTCTGATTATGAGAGCCGCAGTTTGGGTTTGATATCCAACAAAGTTTAATATTAAGCCGTTTTCATGATTATAGGGAGATATTTATGGTAAATCCTTTTTTATCTGAAATCTAAGAAAATTATATTCGTACAAAATACAGCTGGCATTAAACTGTATGAAGTGTTTGTTCATGAATGTATTAGTAAATGTTAGTAATGAAACTCAATTATCTTATGATATAAGTAAGTTTGTTGATAGTTTATTTTGGAAATTCTATACATTTACGAGAAAATATTAACTTGTTCCTTACACACATGCTAATGATCAATATTTTACAAACAAACGTTACTTCCAGTCATTTTTGTTAGCTGCATGATGGAGGTTTGTACATTTTTGCTTGTCTTTCTTCTGATTCCATTTAAATTACCCAAATTAAAAAAAAATCTTTGTTTCACAGTTTCAATGAGTTTTTCTTTATCTTAAATTTTAAATACAGACATATTTTACAAGTAATCTATCCAGTCCAATGTTATCACAATATAGACTTGAAAGCATAGCTTTACGTCTGCAACATATTTATTTCAGTAAGACAAAGTTCATGTAATGTACATATAACAAGTGAACCTAAACCTAGTCATTGAAACGTATTCTAGTTCCATTTAAAGTGTTTGTTGTGGAACTCTGAACTATTACATTCATTTTCTTTCGGCATTTTATTATTTTTTTCGTTTAGTTTTAGAGAAAGCAGTGAACATTTCAATCAAAAATTTTTATTACATGATTTTTAAATTATTTATGCCACCAAACCTTTCTTCCTCAAATTTTTACTAATAGGAAATGCACGTGAAAACTGAAAATAATAGTATTAGGTTATTTATATACACCCAATAACAACATATTTTTATACAATTAGGAAATTAGAGAAAAATATGCAGTGTAATTATTCATGATAGGCTAGTAGAAGAGATATTTAAAATTTTGAATTGTAAGAAAAACACGTCATTTTTATTGGACGTAACGAAGCTTACACTTTTTTGAACTAACCCAAAACTATTGGAGGTTAAACATTTATTTTAGAAATTGGAATTTATAATGAGTAATTTTAGTTGAATGTACTGAGAGTGTTGTTAAATAAAAGTGCAGAACATCGAATTCAAAATCTTTTATAATGTTTCAAATATTGATATAATTTTTTTTTTTAAATGTGAGATGTCGTTTTACAAATAACATTAATCACGTAAGAAGTATTTAATTGAAAAAAAAATTATTATTCCATAAATTATAATACTCATGTTACACTACGTGAGCCATGTTTTAAGTTTTATAAACACTTTATGATTACAACGTATACTTGTAGGACAGTTTTTATTTTATCATCAGTTAGTTGTGAAGTCCTTTAAAAAACTTGTAAAGTTATCTAGTTTTTCAACATATCAAAGTTATGTAATTATATATATTTAAAAAAAAACTCAAATTAAAGCTTTCATTTTAAAAGGAAAATTTACATATAATGGACATTTATGAATTTCACTTCGTCTCGTTTAAGAAAAAAAATTCTAATTTTATTTATTTTATCTTTTTTATAGCCTTGAAAATCATCAAACATGATCTGATAGAAAAAGGAATTTATATGTTTCATCTTCTTTTCACTTTGTGAATATAATTAACAAGAAATTAATAGTCTTTAGTTATTCTGGGGCACGTTTTCAAACAAATTTATGCGTCGCTGGAGAATTAGGCTTTGAAATGTATTCACCGCGGTAAGATAGTGCTATATATTAAATGATAATATTTATTACAGTCGATATACAGGGTGTACCATAAAATATGTACAATTATTTATTAGAGGTGATATTTGTGTAATCAACAGTACATAACACGACTGGTCAAGGGGTTTGGATCAAAAAATTCTAAAAATAACTATTGTAATTACTAGTATATCCATATAAATATATGAATTTGATAACTTATCAATTTCTTGGTCTAGGATAAGGCGAGTGCATAGCTTTATTTCTAACGAAATTAATTTAAAAATTACCAGTCTGTGGGAAGAACACTAAAATAATGAGTTTATGAGCAGCCAAAAAGTTGAATTCGATAAAACGTGATATCCCTCAATTATAACAAGTTCTATCAAATGACATTTTAAAATTTGTTAGCATTTTTTAAAATGATAACAAATATATCTTTAATAAACCGTGAAACCTATCTTAAGTGCCACGTTTGACTGAAATACAAATATAATTCGTTTAATTAAATTTTTTTTTACTGGATTTTTTATTATTTCTGTGATTTTATTACTTGTATAAAACATACCAAAAGTGAGTTAAAAGAGCTAAATCCTAACAATATACCACTTGAATAAGGAAGCACTGTGTTAATTTGATTAGCAGTCGTATTATTTGCATGTTTTTTTTTTAATTGTCCCAAAATAATCTAAGTTACAAACTACTATTGTCATGTTAAAAAGTGGAAACTGCAATATACTATGGAGATTGAATCCAATCTTAGATTAGCCATAATAATACGTCTATGAAGGAAGTTATACTTCAGACACAATACGTTTATTATTACCTTTCAATAACACATCTTTACCCTTTCTTCTGATAAACATTTAACTTAAAGATGTTTGCACGTGTCTAATTTACTTGATAAATAGGAGACGTTTAACAGACTAAAATAAGGTTTTAGTGGGTCTTTCATATTTTTACTGCATTTTACGTATGTCTGTACGATTGACATTTAAACATTTAAACTTCGGTTTATAACAAACGTGCAACTTTATGTGACAAAAAAATAAAAATGTAGGAGATACAAATTCTTTTGACGTTTTATTATGAAATATACATATTATATGTCAGTATAATAATTTGGTAAAAATTATATTAAATAATTATAAATAATTTTAACAATAGCTAGCAAATGATACAGTATAAACATTTTTATTTATTTTAATATGTAAAAGAGACAGGTAATTGAATTTGTTTGTAAATTAAATTTTTCTTACTTATTTTACTTAATGCCTACAACGTTTCGTATGCTGTAGATTCAAACGTTTCCGATATAAGAAGTCGAAAACTATTGTACATTTTATTACTGTCACAACTTCTTTCCAATCATGAACACTTTGCACACGTTCTGGGCAAGGAATAAATACTTCTTAAAATATGGATCTTGCATACTGTCATAATGTTTATAAATGAAAACTACGAAACTATGTTTATATATGAAATATGCATACCTCTATGTCAAATGTCTAAGCTGTCCTAAATGTTTTATTATTTAATTAGGCTTATAACGTAAAGAAATCAACTTCCCACAGTAAAGGATTTAAATAATATTATAGACTTTCTAAAATCGAAAGGTTATATCTTTTTCAAACTCGGGTCTTTGTAGTCTCTTGAATGTTCTGTAACACCTTCCAATAATATAGAAACCTTCAAAAACAAATTTTAGGAAGCACTAATCTTTTAATACCTTCAGTTGTTTAATCATTCTTTACGTACTGAACAAGAATGTTTGTCAGCTATTTATGAATATAAATCAATAGTAGTACGCCCTATCAAATGCAACATAAAGTTTTTGGAAGTTTGGAAAATCCATAAATATATAAATGTTAACTAAGACAACAAATGGTTCTTGTTGACTACGCCTGAGGCGGGTTACTCACGTTAAAAGTCCTTAGCTAATACAGGATTGTTCGTTATAGGTACTTTTAAATAAATGGTACTAATATATATTTACCAACTAGTTCTTAACAACTCAAATTTTATTTGAAATACCAGAGATGTATAAAAAACAAAGAGATAAAATTATTTGTGAACAAGTGAGATTCTGAGGTAACATGATATATATAGCTTATTATATTTATGTGACAAATATTAAGGGGAGAAACGGAAGATCTAAATACAAAATGAATTAAAGCTGCCTGTTTAATTAGAACAAAGGTTGCCGTGTGTGATGAATTTCAATCAACCTATCCCTGACTCAAGGAATTGTTAATCATGTGTCCTATGCTTTTAAGTTAAGTAGTGAACACTTTAAATTAGCATCTGCCTTAATATAGTTAGCATATATCTCTAAGGGATTAAAGCATAGATCTATCTAAGTCTGAATAATGGTGGAGTCAAGTGATCGATTATAACTTAATAAAAATATGCTGATAGGGAAATGTTACTTTACATAAAGTAAAATAATTCCTCTTTGATTTTTAAAATATGATATTGTAATTATTAAACTAAAACTTATCCATTTGTCCATTTGGCTCACAAATATTTTTAATTTTGTCCATTTACCCGAGTCAATCAGTTCTGTCCATATTCCTGCACGCTAAAATGTTGATAGGATTGATCAAAATAAAAAATTTAAAACATTATTGGGAATTGATTTTAATTAAGTTATTGAGAAAATGTAAAATAAGGAGCATACATTTGGTTGTGAATAAAACAGAATTTAGTCGGTTTGTAATTTATAAATATTTATTTGAAATTTAGAAAAGTCCCAAAGTAAAAATAAATAAAAATACGCAAAGAGAATACTTATAATTAGGCCCAAAGTGACAAAGTCGTACCATAAACGACTTAGTAATAACGTTTAGTAATGAGAATTAAACCCACAAATATTTCACTCTACTCCAAAAACAGCCTTCTTGAGGTTATTACTAATTATCTAATATGTAAACTACTATTAACAATTTATATCACCTTAATAAATTATTAACGCACAGTAAAACAGAAAATCACTATTGGACTCGGCCTAACATTACGAAGGACGAAACATTAAATTGCGAATTTACATTTAGGCAGATAACTAATCAACAATATCCCCCTCCACAAAATATCTGTCTCTCCATGAATGGATAATAATTTGGCAGTGAAAATAGGTTTTTATATATTTCCGAGCATTCTGAAAAATGTGACCAGGTACATAAGATGCCCATCAGTTGGTTCAAAGATTACACAGTGCGGAGTTTCACAGATCCTGTGTTCGCAGTTCCATCTTTCAGTGTCAGTGAACTCCCTAATATCTTAGTTACTTGTTCAAGAATCGAAAAAACTCGAACGTTTACGACCACTAAGTGAAGCCTCAAGATATGTTATATGTCTTGAGTTGTCATACCTATTTAAGTGTTTAAATATTTTTGTAATGTTTGAAAGAAATAAGTGTGTTTGTTCCGCTAGATATGACCAAGATTGCTCAGCCAATATTTAAAAACGTTAAATATTATAGTGTGCAATAGGTTAGGATATGTAGTGACACGCCACACCTTTGTCATCGTTAAGGCTAAATTATATTGTTGTAAAGATAGAAATTTAGTTATATTTAATTGTCAATTTTTTTTGTAGTTTAAACTCATAGTAAATAAATAAGGAACAGCGAGAGAGATAATACTGAAGAAGCCCGCGGTAAGAACAGGTTCCAAGTGCGCGAGGTAACAGACTGTCCGTTGCCATTCGGTAGCCAGAAAGTGTAGACCTAAACTTACTTTTAATATGATGTGTATGTTTTGTGTAAATAATTTTAGTGTTTGACAACCTCGGTTGAGTAATGTAATTTTGTTGTTTCTGAAGATGGGATTAAAGTCCCGAAACGCGTTACTAATACAAAAAGAGGTTACCTTACCGAATCAACGTAAGAAACGTCATAAAAATAAAATAAGTAAATAAATATTAACAATTATTCCAAAATGTTAAAATATACTTTTTATAATTTAATTTTTTTAATGAACCAAATGATAAAAAGGTTCAGTAACATTTCCTCAGTATCATGAATGAGTAAATACATACATACATATATATATATATATATATATATATATATATATATATATATATTGTTTACACTGATGACCGACGGTACTTGATAGAATTCCATTTTAACAAATAAAACACAATTTTTCTTTTGTAAAATTCTATAATTTATTAGGTCTAGCCGACCATGGTTTCGCCAGTTACGGCATTGACGAGGCTCTTACAAGACAGCCAATCTTGTAAGAGCCTCGTCAATGCCGTAACTGGCGAAACCATGGTCGGCTAGACCTAATAAATTATAGAATTTTACAAAAGAAAAATTGTGTTTTATTTGTTAAAATGGAATTCTATCAAGTACCGTCGGTCATCAGTGTAAACAATATATATATATATATATATATATATATATATAACTTTACAAAAGTTTTATATTAAGAATAACAAAAGATTCTATTATTTTTGTATAAAACGGACCAATAAGAAAAATTCTTTCACATACATATTCATTATATTTCATAGTGACAATTTAAAAATAAATAATATGAAAAACAGATTATTTACATTTTATCTAAGCCCATTATATGTGCATAGGTTAAGAGTAAGACTACAAAATCACGTTAAAACTGTGATTTACATTAAATCACAGTTTATTGTAATTAAGTCAATGAAGTTTTACTTAATTTCAATGAGCTGCCATTTTGTACTGGGTTGAGATAGAAAGCTCTAGTTTCCACTCTTCTTCTTCTTTAATCAAGGACATTAAAATGAGGTGTCACTTAATGGGTCTTTATATTTAAAAATTTTGAGCTGCCCCCCAAAAATCCCATTTTGGGGAAATGGGCAAAGTTGTAATAGTGGCTAAAAAGTTCACTTTTATTTCCTAGAAAGGTGTTCTGAGTTTCATTTTTCTATCTTTATCCATTTAAAATTTAACAGGGTGTATCCATACTTTTGACTCATACTGTATATAACCTTGTATAATATGCAATTGTTTTTTTTTTTTTTAGTTAAAACTTTGTACCATGGAGGTGGAATTAATGTAGTTGGTTGCTGAATAGACGAATGGCTTTCAATAATATCATTGTTATTGGTTTTCATGTCGAATCTGTTTTGAACAAGTTTTAGAACAGTAAAATTAAAATTTAGGATATGATATATTTAGATGAAGTACTCTGATCTGAAATTTAGGGATTAGGTTGAATTGTGGCTATTTATTAAGATATTATTTCTAAAAGTCTTTAATATTAGTTAGTCTAATAACTTATCGATACAAAACGAAATATGCCTAAATTCTTTTTTTCACTGCAGCTGAAAAATTGGAGTATAAAAACAAACAAAAATGTCTCAAAATTATGTGAAAAATCTAAAACCATTATACAAAATAAGTAATTCAAAATTCAAATTTGGCCTCCATATTGCAAATAATTAGGATGGTATTTAACAAAATCCATAATAAAAATTCAGGGGAGTTGCCATTTGATTTTTTTAAATACATATGTGAATACATACACAGGGTGATTGATACAATTCTGTCAGTTTTTTATTTGAAAAGTATTAGATATAATAAAAAAAAAAGCGAAATTAGTAACTCCCCTGAATTGTATTTTGTCTCATATGGGGGCTTTAAAATTTTATCCAATAGTCAATTTTTTTTAATATGGCAGCCAACTTCAATTTTTTTAGAAATACCTACGCAAACTAACCTAAATGTTTAGTAGCTAAAAAGGCAAAACGCAGAGAAAAACAAGATTTTAGTGAAAACTCGATTTTTTGTACTTCTAACCAATGAACCGAGGAGAATGAATTTGGTACTTAACTTGATTATGAAACCAAAGTACTACTTACTACTTTCAAATAAAACAATTTCCAGACGTGTTTACAATGAAAATATCTTGATAAAATTCTTATTTTGTAATAAATTGAATACCTTCACTAAAGGTACCTCCTACATTTGGACAGTTGTAACGTGTTTGAATAACAACACTTAACCTTTTATTGTAATTGATTATTTATAAGCAGATAGTTTATTGTTGAATAATTGATTATAATTATGACGACCACAGCCACAGAGAGTGGTATTGATTGGTAACAATGTCTGGCTATGAAGAGCAATTGGCCCAATATATCTATTAAATACATTGTTGTACAATTTATTATAATTTTATAAAAATATCTCTAGCTCTTCAATCTTCACGTTTACCAAAAAATGTCCAGAACAATGTCTTAAAATATCGTATTATAATTTAAACTTAAATATCATGTCAAGAAATAGATACCTGTGTGTTCTAATAAAGATTAAATCGAGAAAGAAATTAGAATAAAACATTATTAAAACGTAATAAACACACTGTATTGTGTAATAGAGTTGAAGTTATATAACCGAGGCCCTTCAGTAACAGCAAAAATATAAATTAGATGTAATGCAATATAGGCCCAAACTGGTCACCATTTTTTATAATAATTTGTTTGTAATAAAAATAATGTAATAATATAATAATGAAGAATAATGTAATGTAATAATACGTGTATGTCTAGTCAGGTGATGATGGTGGCAGTTTTCTGAGACTCTGGCGACCAATCCACTTTTCACGAAACTTCAGGTTTAATAATTCTCGATAGTAGTTTATATCCACTGGCATATAATGGCTGACTGCTCGTGAGGTTATTGAATAAAATGGTCCTTGTTATAAAAGACATAGACATCATCATACTCCCGTGTAATTAAGGATTGTGAGTGTTCTCCAACATATTCTTGTAAACATCAACAGTCAAATTTAAAGAAAAGAAGAATAATGGGATTAAAGAGAAAGTTACAGCTCAGACAATCCCAAAATGCTGTTATGTGGTAAGGTGGGGATAATAATGTAACACTATTATTACCGTTTAGAGCTCGGGTCAACTTAAGGTAAAATTCACTTGGACCTAAAGTTCTTTTTTCATTTAATAAAATTTCACAGAACGCCGGTCAAGGTTAATCCCTAGATCAATATCTCAGGAGATACCAATTCAAACCAGGACGACGTTAGAACTAGTACAAGGACATCGTAAAGTTTTTTACCTTGGAATTTCTTCAGATTATACATAAAAGTTTCAGCTGCAAAAAAAATGGAATGTTTGTGTTCGCTTATATTAACTGGTTCATCACATATTTATTTCTGTCATTTACGTAACCTGTTTTTTAAAAAAATTTTAAATTCATCTACGAACAGTTTCATCGTTCTATATTGATTATCAAAATGTGAATTCTATAATTACTAATATAAATTATTTGTAATATAAAACGTAGTAGTTTCATTATGAGATATTTTTGTAGACTCTAACCCACCAGGTAGAAGTTCTCTCTATTACATAGATTAACTTTAAAATTACATATTACAAATGACATGCTTTATGTTGCTATAAAATCTCACAAAATGTTATGAATAACATTTATAATTCTGTCAGAGTAAATTTATAAAGAAAATAATTCGTTATCGGGGAAATACGTCATTATTTGGTTAGTCTAGACGAATAACAATTATCTCATGGGTTAATTGTTTAGGTAAATAAAATACTGTTACATTGTCACTGACAGAAACAAAAAATTAGTTTAGGGTAAGTTTAATTAGTTAATTTAACAAATACAGTCTATCCAAAAATAATAGTAGACTGTCTACCAACTAAAATTAACAACATCTGAAGCCCCGCTCAGCTCGTTTATCAAATAAAGAAATTTAATGAACAATGTTTATCTAGCAGTAATATTTGTCAAGCCAAATAGTAAAATGTGTTATGATTACTATAACAAAGAAAACTGGTTCTTATAAACGATTCACGTTTCTTAAACTATGGATAAAAATAGCATGCATTTCGTGATCAACGTAAGTACATAAAATTCAGTTTCTGCGGCGAGGAAATCAAAAATTGTTAAATGCATGACTCTTTCCAGACAGAATCTCAAGATGAAGGCCGGAGAGTGATGCCGCCTTGGGGAAATCTTTGGGTTCAACCTAAAGTGCTCCTTTCTATTAGGATATAAGTAATTGAACGGATCAACAATAAATTATAAAAGTGTTTATGTTAAAGTCTTGTATTCACCACAACCGTATATTTGTTCAAAATAAACACTGAATTAGTTTAATACTAATTTTATGTTTGTATATTTTTAAACTTTCCTCCAATAATGGTAATTGTTTGTTTGAAAAATATTTTAATAACAACATACTTTTTATGTGTTGGAGTTAGTGTTTCTTGTTCTATTATTTTAAGTGTTTGTTTTAAACGTTCATTGCGTTTTTAATTTTACATATTATTTTGTTTTCATATTAAACCAATTGCAGGGTTTGTTCTGTCAGAAAGGTTTTTCCTACTTTGACTGTTATTTTTACATTTGTGGTTCTGAAAAGTGTTTTGAATATTTTTATATTTTGAATCCAGTATATGTGGGAACGGGTTATTTTGTGATTTCTTCTGTTGTTTGTATTAAAAGTGAGTTATATTCACATTTGAAATATTTAATATCTTTGTATTTTATTCTATCACATCCATTCTCTTCAGCTATTTCATAAATAAGTAATAAAAGTTTCATTTTCTCTCTCATTGTTGCAAATATGTCTCATTTTGTAAATTTATAGCCTATGCAACTGTCTATGATATTATGGTTGGTTGGTACTATTTGATAGTTTATTTAGTTCTAATCGCGTTTCTAATTTTAAAGTTTTTTGATGTTGTGAGATCTAACTAATTTGTTTATGTTTTAGCTTCATATTTAATGTTATCTTGTCATTATTATATTTTTTATAATATTATAAAATTTAGTTAATTATTGTTTATCCAAACAGATCTATATCTACTTCCATTTATTTACCAACTACTACATTATTTAGGTGATATATATCAAGATTAATTCAGATTAAAATATATAGGGTGTTTACAGATATTATTCACCTAAATATATGATGACTTCACAGCTAATACTTTGTTTTGTTTGTGTTGTTTCTTGGTAGACCAGTATTTTATATGAATTTTGATATTTTGGCACATAATAGCATAAGTATGATTGAATCGAATTTTTCATTAACACGGTATAATATATTTTTGTGTATTTTGAAAATTATTAATCATTTTGTTTTGTAATTAAGAGTTAGGTAACTGATATCGTTGGGGTTTTGAATAGCTTCTTCTCTTTCTTCCCCCAGGCCTTGGCATTGTCAATTCAATGTTAGTAGAAATAATTGTAGACTGGACAAATTTGTAAGAAGTTTCATTGTTGATTGTGACTCTAGATACTCTGAATCCAAAAAATTATATACGTATTTCAGGTAAGATAATAATATATATTACTAATATTTTCAAAATTAGGATTTTTTTTTAAACATAAAACCTTGACTGGTTAAATTTTAGGTACAATTTTATTATCAAATCTTCTGTTCATTATACAACTTCTGAAATTTAGAGTGTGAAAAATACAGTGTTGTTATAATTATTATAAAAAATCCTTTTTATGTAAAGTTTATTTTTATAGGATCATAAATGTCGTACAATGAGTAGTTGGAGGAAAATGAAGTAAGGTTATTGTCAACAGCGATGAAAATGTTATCAACGAAAGTAACCTCGAATCCAAAAGTGAATAGTTTGCACTCGAAGCAGCCGAATTAGAACCGTACAAAGTTTGAAAACAAAGAATATGTCGGGAGAGAAAAATGATCGTAATTTAACAATAACAAGTTCAGGATGTGATGTTTTGAAGCATATTATTTAAATAGTTTAACTATTTATTTGATGACATTCAACTAAAAGTAAGTTATTTATTAAAACTTACTGTATATGAAAATTATAATCTCACATTTACATACTATAATAAAAATGCTTTATTACAACATTAGTTTATCCCTGGATTATCTGTAGCATATTTTTAATATCCAATTAATTAATTCTGTAGAGTAAGATGGAAAAATGAAAATATAGAAGGAGTGCAAAGGGCGTGTACAAAATCGTTTTGTGAATTAAAATACGGAAACTTGAAGAGATGAAATTTTTTAAGTATTTTAAATTTTTTTTTAAACTAATGAGCAAGAGTTAAATATGATGCATGCCTGAATATATTTTCATTCCTTCATTTATTAATGAAATTTCAATGTATTTAAAAACACTTAGTAAAATTTTACATAGTTTTTAAAATATATTTTCTCTGAACCTCCCAGAAACAAAAAAAAATAAACAAAAACACAGTAACATATTTATAATTTGTAAACACAATATTTATTGAAACCACTATTTTAATAAAACTTGCCTAGTAATAGTTGGCTAGTTACATCATTGTCAAGGCAACTTAACACACTAAAGGAAAAAGTTCACAAACCTATATTACAAAAGTTGGATATTCCCCATTATTAACCTAGTGTGGATAGGAAGGAGGAAGGTTAGGTTATTATCTGGACAAATGTTTAAGGAGTAGGGAACTACTTAAATATATTTCCTCATTTAAAAACCATTTATTCTACTAACCACTTTATTTATTTCTAAATTTTCTGAATAATTTAATGTATTTTACAAATTGAATATTTGTAAACTAATAAAATTTGTATTTGAACTAAAATTCGAAATGTAAAGTATTTTTAAGTAGTTAGCAAAACTAGAGTCATCATAGATAGCTGAATATGTATTTGATTGTTCCCAACTCTATATATTACATGTTTGTTTTTTTTAAATTAATGTTTAGTCATTATGACGTACAATTCAACAGTTCGATTTTAGTGTCTTGAATCTATTCCTCCAAAATCCGTATCTGTTATCATTCATCATTCTGTACAATATGAAATGTAACATATATTAGAATAATTGAACAACTTTTTATTTGAGTTAAAAATATAAGAATTACATATACAAACATTTAAACTCTACATTTAGGAATGTATTTTTGTACTGTACGGTACGTAAAATTGTATTCAGACGAAATCCACGTCTTTAGGGAATTTTATATTCTATTGGGGGCATTTTCAAGTAATGACACATCGTGGAAATCTTTGAGCTCACTCTAGAGTGTCTAGAATTACGTCTTGAGTTTAGAGGGCGTTTCTACTAGTGTCGTTGAGAATACATCGGGTTAGTGAAAAAGAGTAGCTATAAATAAAATAAATAAATGCTCACAGCCTAGGTGTACATGCTTACATAAAATGATACTAGCTTAATTTGTGTCTCGCCAATAACCAAAACAGAATTAAATAATTTATTTTGAGGTATTTCTATGGTACTAAGTTGTGTGAGACTTCAAAATAATTGCCTTTGTAATAATATTATTTTAAAAGGGAACAATATTTTGTATGGATGATCAGAATTGAAAACAATACAGAATTTGACAAATATTTGAAAAAAAAAACTTATAATTATTTCCTTTTTATTTTAATATCGAATTTTTAGAGTGTCAATTTGTTTTAGGTTCACCTATTCATTATTTTAAAACAAATATACAAATATTATTGTTGTAAAAATATATATATATATATGTATATATACACATCCTTATTTGTCCATACAGGTAGTATAATTGGATTTACGAAATTGTTAATAAATTTTATTTCTAATATGATACTTATTCAAAACAAAATACATGATAAATTAAAATAAGTTACATACGAATTTGTTTCTAATGAATAACATGTTCAGTGTAACCCCCAGTTCTGTATAACTTTTGTAAGTGGACTCTTGCGTCAGAGACAATTCTGTGACGGAGATCTTTTATTACGAGATTATAAAAGCTCACAATCATTCTTCTAATATCCATAATCGATCTTGTTTATTGTCAAACAAGGATTCCTAAATTAAATACCTCATATCCCGGGCTGTTTGAAGGCCACACATCCGCAAAGTCTTCGTCATCTGACATCAATAGATTAGCAATACTTGAATACAATAAATCCAAAACACGTTGACTGTAAAAGGCTGAGCTTCTTTTTATATAAATCACTGGTTGTAAACTGATAAGCCAAATGTCAGTAAAAAGTCAAGTCTTATCATAGATAAGTGCTTAAAATAGCAGTGTTTACAGCTTACAGTTCCATCAAAACATCGAAAAAACTCAATAGCGGCACATTGTAACCCACAAAGAAAACTTTTAATCATAGTTAACTGTTTGATGGATCGTACTTTTTCATTTCAATGATTTGTTTATCATCAGAACCTTTTTAATGAAAGTGGGCGTAATCTACAAACCAAATATTGTGAAAGACGACTTTTTCATAAGGAAGTTAGTCAGTAAATTGTAGCCTTCTGATTGACAACACAGTGAGATAGAAATGAAAGATCTTTTGAAGAGACCGACATTTGATGTATAGTCCCACAGAGAATCGTCTTGTTAATGTATTCTGTTTCTGAGACGTTACTATCGGAGCTTCTATGTATTCCATAACATTGTTTCTTTCATATAACAATTAATTCAATCAACTGGGAAAATACATTGTATGTCATTTCATGCATTACACCCTATATGTTGGAAGGCATATAATAACAGCTGATCAGTAATTATAAGGTGTGGTAATTGATTTGTATAATAATTTATATAGTTATGAATAATTATACTAACTAAATATTTTGTTAGGCTAACGAGTTTACATACTATACAAAACTAGTAATATTCATATATGCGTCATCTTCTTGATCAGCATTTATAAAGTATTGTATATTATTATTTATATGCTACACATATTTTGTGTTTGTGGATATCTACCAAGGTCAGTGTATGTCAGCCACTTAAATTGAAATAAGGCTATATATATAACAGTTCTGATATAAATGGTTAGTGATTATGCTACTATGTTACGGTTATAATTTATTACAATTGTTCCTCTAAGTTAAGATATTTAATGTATTTAATCACCTTCTACAATATCTCCACAAAAATCTGACATAAGTGGGATACGTTAAAGTTTGGTAAAGTTCTGATCTTTCTAGAAAGTTGTAACTTTGTTACCAAATGTTAGAAAGAGCTTGCTTTTACTAATCACTTACAATAAATCTGTTAGAAGAAAGTTTTGTTGAACGTAGGGGTAATTTCTTTCCATTACCTTAATTTCACTTTAATAAAACTGTAAAAGATATATAGTTTTACATTATCTTTTGTTTTTACGGATAAATTAAATTGATTAAATATGTATTAACCAATTTACGGATTCTCATTGAAATTACATTATTTCTGAGGCAGAATTAAGATAATTATTATGTTTTTATTTATTATATTTTAACTCTTTTTATAGTTACATATTATTTAGTTTTGATAGAACAATTAGGTATACAGGATGATAAAAAATTCCACTGCGATATTTTAGGAGATAAAATAAGAAAAAAATTATATAAAACATAGGTCCGGAAACGCTTCATTTCCATCTGTCGGCCATTTTGTGTTAAAAACAAATTAATGATAACTTTTGAAATTAGTGTTTATATGAGTTTAAATTTGGTAAACTCACTGTTTATACTTTTTTTAATCACTATACCAAGGTATAAAACTTTACAAATATCTCGGGCACTGTATATTTTACGATTATTTTAGAAGAGACTAAATATTTATATTTTTTAATTGCAAATAAAATGGGTATTTTATTTTTTCTGAACTTGAAAAATAATCAAGTTATCGTCAAAACACTTACAATGACAAAAATTGGCAATTGTCATGAAAACGCAAAACATTACTATAGGCCTATTAGTTATTTCTTATTATACAGTGTATTTAATAACTTATTCTAAAAAGAAACATTTTTGTTTCTATTACTTAGTATAAGATTCGATATAAAATTCGACTTTAACTTATTTAAAACGTTAACATTTTCTTCATTACAGACTTTTTATGAGAAAAATCGAGTTATGAGAAACTTGCTTCTCTTATTATGAATATCGCCAAAGTGCATCTTTAAATTATATTTATTCTTTATATTTCTTCTTTATTATTTGATCTTTAAATTATAATTAAACCTATTACAATCCATCAATTTCCGATTGTGTTGATATTTATCAATTAGGTGTTCAATTGCAGTTCTGTTCATTGTTATAAGTAAATTCTAGCCACGAGCAATTAATTATGGGTTATGTAATTATTGAGCGAAAGAGTTTCTATAACTTACTAGAGCAGCGAATGTGGAAAATGAAGTACGAGTTTGGCTATCGGTGTTTATTTCTAATTTTATTTCCGTTCATTTCCGTTCTGTCTTCTACCTGTTAGAACTACTACCTGTTGCTGTTGCTGTCTCTCAGGAGGTCTCTACTAGTATTAGTAGTCACAAAAAAAAACTGAATTCTATGTTACCAGTCAAACAATTAATTCTAATGTAGATTCAAAATAATGCTTAGATGGTCAGTAAATACAAAACCTTCTGCTGTTTACATGGGAATGTTTAAAGCACGATAACAATATTTTAATATTCATCCTATTAGAAGTAATATACATGGTGTTCAAAAGAATCAGAACGGCATTTAATGTTTTGAACCATTGCAGATTAAGCAATAAAACTTTGCAAATCATTACTTCACCATAAATTCCACTTTTTGAAATAACTATCAATTTTTTATCACCTTATGGGAACAGCCCGTAGGGAGAAGGAAGAAAATGTTAAATTAGAGCATAGGTCAATTTTCAGATCATATTAAAGGTCTCTGTTAGGAGAATCCAATGCCGTAAATCCGACCTCTATGGTTAAACATACAGAAGTTTAAAGTTACAATGTAGGGGTTGATGAAAATGGCTTAGGTTTCTTAGTAGGTTTGAGTTACATAAGTAAAACCCCGACAATCTTCAATGGATGTAAGGAACAAAATTATCTGGATAGTGAGTGGAATCATTTGAATTTTCTGGATAGCTTTATGTAACACTCCAATGGGAACGATTTACGCGGAGGACGGAGAAAAATGTTAATGTTAGCCTAGAGCCACCAGTACATAAAAAATAAGTACTATTTTAGTAAACCATGTTTAAAAATAACAACTTTCAATAATTATCATAGTTATGGTTATCGTTGCAGTTTCTTTCTGCAGTTTGGGAGTGATCTAAGCTGTTGTAGTAGCCATCCATAACGCAGTAGATATACATGTCGCTGTATTTAGTATTCGGTGTTAAGTCGTTTATGTTATTGGGCTTGGTTTGACAAGTTTTGTTTTTTAATAAAAGTCCTGAAAGAGTAATCTAAAGGGGACAGGGTCTGGTGACCAGCAGGCCATTCAATTGGTCCTCTCCAACCGATCCAAAGTTCTGGAAAGGTTTGGTCCAAAAAAATACGTACATCTATCGCATAGTGAGGGTACGCATTATTTTGTTGGAATGAAAGGGAGTTTAAATTTAATCCCTCTACATTCATGACGGCTGGAATAATTCTGGTAACCAACTTGTGGTGATACATTTATCCATTAAAATTACCACCAATAATTAAAGGACCAATAATAAATAATATATTATATTACAATTTCACCTTTTGGGGATGATGATTTTTGGCATCCGGCATCCATTCACAGTTTGTATCAGCCCAGTAGCTATTGTTATGTCGATTCACATTTCCAAACATTACGCAGCACACAACTTTTAATTACGGATATTCAATGAATGATTGAAGCCACCTCATAAGAAGTTGCAGATTTAGATCTACCACTGTGTGGATGATCTTTTACAATTCCACTTTATTCGAACCGACGGACTGTGGTGTAAACTTTTTGAAATTCTCTTCTTAAACATAACATAAAATAAAACAGCCCCTCTTTGTAAGATCGCTCCAGATCGCCATATCCTCTTATAATCAGAACATTAGTTCTTATAGTTTCAGTTAATTCCATTTTAGTTTTGTTTATTCACTATTTATTTGAAAGTAAACAATTTTAAACTACAATCAATAAGAACTGTATGCACAAACACTACTGGATGATAACTAAAATGACAAGAAATACAGATTTTTCCCAAACAAGAAAGGGGGACTAATGTACTACTAACAGCCTTTTGTTGGGCTTATTATTTGGGGATTTCCAGGAGACATTGTAGTTGAATCGTGATTTAATTAATAAACGTATTATTTGTGAGCAGTTGTGATTGAATTCAATTTTCATTTCGTATCATCTCATATGTCAAGTTTAACATTTATTTATATATACATGGATATAAACTGAAGTATTATAACTACATTTCAAGTTGTGTTTTGAAATTTACAATTTGATTTACGTTTTTTAAGATTAAATTTCAAATCGAAACATTTGAATGAATAAAATTGTTAGGTAGAGTATTTTTCAATTTTTAGAGTCTGGAAATTTGTTAGAGATATAAAAACAAATATATAAATCTACAAACCCTACAACCAAAATGACGTCTTGTAAAGTTACTATATGTTGACTGGATAACATATAAACTGAATAATAAATAAACTAATAATAATAAACTGAACTAAATAATAATTTTTAATGAATTTATTTATAAATAATAATAACAATAAACTATTTATTTTTATTTAGGACAGAAAAGTATTTATTTTATAAAATATTTTGAGCCTCCTTTCTTAAACGGTGGAATATTTCGAAACATTCCCCATAATAAAATTTTCTTAATGTATTATTATCAATAATTAATATAACATTTTCATTTGATATTTTCAAATTGAATACTCTACGAAAGAATTACTCTACGTTATAACACAAAATTAATAAATAAATCAAAAATTTGTTAAAAGCAATGTTTTAAGAACATCATACCTCATAATAATCTAAATTAATTTAACTTTCGTCTTTTATAAATTATTAAAAAATAATAATTTAAAGTTTAAATGTCTTTCAGACGGGAAATCGGGATTTGTCAAGCAATCAATCATCTATTCTTTTATATAATAATTCTTTCGACTATGATGTTTTCCCCCAGATAATTGCTATAGCATATTTAATAACTTTGCTTGAAAACGATTTTGAATTGGTAATCTCAGAGTGCAAATGAAAGATCACCTCCAGTAAAGTGACCCAGATTTATGATTAGTGTATCAAGACAGGGTTCACTTATCTACTTCTTCATAATAAAACTCGTCTCCTGTTGGCTATTGCCATTTTCCGGCGCTATTAAATTATATATATTGAATATGGTAGTTCTGATTGTGTAAACATATTTTTCACAAAATACATAACATCCCATCAGATATTGAACAACTACTAATCAAATATATTATTTGTTACTTTAGTTGTTTGTTACTGAACTGGTTAAGTTTCATTCTATGGAGTCAGATAAAGTTTCATAAGTCTTATGGTCATATAACAACATGGGCTATTTCTAATTACCGAATTGATACAAATTTATTTTCAATCAAAAAAAAAAAACTTCTAAGATAGTAGGTTTGAAATTTTTTAGTACAGGGTAAATATTGAAATTAATATTTAACACGCCCATCCTGGGTTGAAATGGAGGTCGGTTTTTATTAGAGACATTGATGATTACCGTGTGTTTTTTTCACGCTTAAGCCCAATAATAGTAAACAGTAGCTTCCTTATTCAAGACGAAAATTTAATATTCATTAACATAATGTTATGTTTACTACAGGTGTGTCAAATATCGGTTGTAAATCCCGTAGGGATTGCTCAAATTTATGTTAATACATTTATTTAAAATATGTGAATAAAATTATTTATTCAGAAAAAAGCAATCCCAAGTATGATTACTATTTCTTAAATTAGAAACTTTGTCCTTCTTTTCATAATAAATCACGAATATTAGGAACGTGTTAACTTTCCTAGTTTTGGTGGTGTTGCAAGAATCCTTTATGGTATGTGAAGTCTTCAGAATGTCCTGTCAGCTGATCATCAGAAGTTGTATATTTAAATACATAAATTAGCGTTAAGAATTATTGATTTTTCTTGATAACAGTAAGTTGATGAATGATGAACAATTAATATTACGTTTCCGTGTCAAATAACATGAATCACAACCTAAACCACATATAATACACTCTGACGTTACGACGACGTGACGGCACCACCAGAAGGTCATAGTTCCAGATATATCCATAGATGTCGTTGCCAATTTCAAGCTTTATTGATATGTACAATGGTGAAAAGTTGGTCAGGATATTTTGAGATTAATTAGGTTTTGTTGTTTGTGTATTTATGATTATTGTGGTGAGGTTTGTTGGTTTCAAAGTTTTAATATTTAGTGATAATATTAAAAATACCCAATAAGTGTTGTGTTCCTGGATATAAATGGACAAAACGTTCATGTATTTCAATTTCCAAAAGAGGCTGAACTCTAAAGGTGGATTGGTGCTATTCTACGGGCAATATTTACTCCAACAAAATACACTAAGATTGGTGATTTACTATTTGTTAAAGAACATACTATTTGAACCGTTTCAGAACAAGATTTATAATCAAAAAAACTTTATCAGTATATTTAAGTATCCTCGGCTTCATACAAATGCAGTTCCTAGCCTATTTTCAAATTGTCTCCACTATTTCTAAAATAAAAATACAATATTTCGACGTAACAGTTGGGGAAAAATAAGTTATTCGAGCAATATCTTTTTTATACATACCTGGAAGGGAGGAAACAAGAATATTTAAGGTACAAAAATTCAAAATATGATTTTAATTATGAGGAGTTAATAAATGTTTTAAAATCTTTCAATTTTCCGGCAAGTTAAGTTGAAATTAAAAATAAAACAATTGTAATAATATTTAAATTATAATAAAAACTAAGACATGTTGTAATATGCAGTTGTAACTTATGCAGTTGTAATAAATGAAATTTGAAAGTTGAATTGGTTTTTGTATGGTTTGGAATTTGTTATACGTTTATCTGAAAATAAATATATAAGTCCATTTATTACAAAAAATTAAAAATAAATTTAAGAGCTACCATAAACTAAAAATATATTCATCAATTGATTGAAATATGATACTAGACCTATTGACAAACATGAGAAAAAGTTAAAACCACAAATCATAAAGTATGTTTCAGATAGTCTTTTAAACATAATTAATGGCAAGGATACTGGATTATTATTCATTTGGGAACAATTGCAGCTGCATACCATTTGTAAAGAAATATACAGATATTCATGTATCACCTTGATTTTAGCCTCATTAATTTTTGCAAAATTAGTCCTCATACTTAGAAATTTTTAAGACATTCATCTTTTCTTATATACTACACTATGAAACCATTAAATCAGTTTGTAATAAATTTCCAAGTGATCCAGCTTTGGAAGAAAGATAATCTTTTCTCACATATCCAAAACAAGTTTTTAAATACATAAAAGAAAATTAAAACCACATGATATTACGAATAGATTAAATAAACATTAAACCATACTTGGATTATAAAGGTGGAAATACTGTTGGTACAGCTTGTAATAATACTTGTTTAACTTCTACTGCTTTGATTTTACGACAATTACCAATAACTCAGGTTTTAAAGAAGTAATACATATATCAACCATCTCTAACAAAGATTATGAAATATTCTTCATATTCATAAAAACAATTTATAACAAAATTTAGAAGAAATAGGATACAAAAATTTACAACATATTTTGTGTTATTAGTGATAAAAATGGCATGCATAGTAAACCAGTGAGAATATTAGCACAGAAAAAATATTTAAACATCGTGTACCCTCATTCTTGTAAAAAAGACTTTGTAAATTGTTTTATTTATTTGATTATGTTCAATTATTAACGTATATTAGAAACAACTGGTTAAATTCTAAACCAGACCAAATTTTGTGTTACCCTTATTTTGAAACAGAAACTGGAAATGAAAAAGTAGTTGCATTCAAATCACAAAAAGGACTTTATGAGTTAAACACTATAAATTGCTACAATTCGGTTATTATTTACATGTGAAAGCCTTATTTACATCTAACCTAAAGAGATAAAACCTAAAATTGGTACTGAAGATATTTAATCCCTTTATTGTTCAAGCATTGTCAGAATTTGGAGGAAAATTTGATAAATCTAGAGAACAGCAGATATCATTACTGTTAACAAGGTGGACAATTGTTAATGTAAAACACATATTTAAATTAAAATGTGTAAACGATATATAGAACCTATATCAAGAACAAATTTAACTGATGATCCTAAAATAACGTTTTCAAATATAATTTTAATTTGGCAAGATATTAGGAAATTTGGACTATATTCATACAAACTTACACCACAAACACATACTACACTGAGTCACACTAAAAATGAAATTCTGGAAATAATTAAATTTTGTTTTGAAGAATTAAAACTGTACTATATACTACTTTGTAAACTACCAATAGATTCACTTGAACGCAAATTTTGACAATACCGACAATTGACGGGTGGTCAGTATAATATTTCATTTCGTCAGTTATATGAATCAGAAAAAAAACGACATCCTATTCAATCCTTACAAACCCTAAAGTCACACACTTTTAGAACTATAAAAATCAAGGATTGTATTAAAAATAATGAAACTTCTGCCCTAGGCCTACAGCAGAAAGAAGAGGTTAATTTTTATCATTTTAACATGATTATTGATACAGAAGATGTTGACAAATTTAAATAAGAATTACCTGCAATTACTTATTCAGGAGGTTATTGTTGCTATGTTGTTAAAATCGAAGTAAATTGTGATATTTGTGAAGAAGAATTAGTTTTAGCTGAGATAATGGTTCTTGATGATAACCACAGGCTTCTTACATATCTTAATCGGGGACGGTTGCTATAACCAAAAGCCAATGTCGTCCAATTACTTTTACATAATATTTAATATTTAATATTTAATTTTTTTTTTTTTTTTTTTTTTTTTTTTTTTTTTTTTTTTTAAGTATGAAGAAAACTTTTTCAATATACTGTAAACAATAAAATGACTTGTGTCTCTAAATTAGTGTTAAATTACAAGATAAAAAAAAGAGTATTTTAAATGATTTAAGTGGATGTAGGCCCTACACAGTGTGCAAGAAGTCGCAACAATAAATTATTACAAACTGTATATCAAATACATTAATAAATATTACGCTGGAAGAAGATATAACAAGAGAAAGCGTAGTACTTTGAAAATGTAGACAAATAGGATTTGTAATCTCTACTATTATGATTTTTTTTGATTAAACAAAATAATAATAATCGCATGCAATTTGTGAGGTTACTAATTATAATTAACCCTTATAGGTTATTTAGGGAGTTTTATAAAACTATTATTTTTTTAAAGAAGAAATCAAATATAGTGAATTTTGCAAAACACAAAATGTAAAAAGTATTTTTACCATTTTAAATTTCACAATCAAATAAATCATACTTAATTTATATTATTTTCATTTATTATAAATAGTCTATGTAAATGTATATGAATGTAAATACATACATTTTTCTTATAAAGACATAATAATGGCAGAAAATGATTGCAACTTTATGAAAAATACAGTTTATCCTTGTTAATAACGCGAGGTAACAACATAGAACTTATTTTAATGCAAACTGGTTTAAACAATTTAAAAAAAAACTGGTTTAAAAATAGACCTGAAGGAGACTATATGTAAACTTATAAGAAGGTTATGTAATGTTGGTTTATTATTAAATCTCCTCCCCGTAAAATGATAACGGCTTTTAGGGTCAAAATATACAACCAAAAATACACCAAAATATTTGTTCAAATTTCATAGAATTGTTCTAAATCTACGTAGAATTTTTTTTTCCTTTTCTTTTTCAGTTTCGTTTAATGTTTCAGCGTTATGGATGGCTACTACAACAGCTTAGATCACTCCCAATCTGCAGAAAGAAACTGCAACGATAACTATAACTATGATAATTATTGAAAGTTGTAATTTTTAAACATGGTTTACTAAAATAGTACTTATGATGGTTTATAGATGTACTGGTGGCTCTAGGCTAACATTAACATTTTTCTCCGTCCTCCGCGTAAATCGTTCCCATTGGAGTGTTACATGAACCTAAAAATGCAAATGATCCAGAAAATGCAAATGATTTCACTCACTATCCATTGAAGATTGTCGGGGTTTTACTTATGTAACTCAAACCAACAAAGAAAATTAAGCCCTTTTCATCAACTCCTACATTGTAACTTTAAACTGCCGTATGTTTAACCATATGAGGTCGAATTTACGGCATTAGATTGTCCTAACAGAGACCGTTAATATGATGTAAAAATTAACCTATGCTCTAATTTAACATTTTCTTCCTACTCCCTGCGGGCTGCCCCCATAAGGTGATAAAAAATTGATAGTTATTTCAAAAAGTGGAATTTATGGTGAAGTAATGATTTGCAAAGTATTATTGTTTAATCTGCAAGGTTCTAAACATTAAATGCCGTTCTGATTCTTTTGAACACCATGTATAATACAGTACTTCTAATAGTATGAATATTAAAATATTGTTATCGAAACTCTTCGCTCAATAATTAATTACATAACCCATAATTAATTGCTCGTGGCTAGAATTTACTTATAACAATGAACAGAACTGCAATTGAACACCTAATTGATAAATATCAACACAATCGGAAATTGATGGATTGTAATAGGTTTAATAGGTAATAATTTAAAGATCAAACAATAAAGAAGTAATATAAAGAATAAATATAATTTAAAGAAGCACATTAGCGATAGAGACATTTACGTCATTTAAAAGTCTATAATAAAGAAAATGTTAACGTTTTAAATAAGTTAAAGTCGAATTTTATATCGAATCTTATACTAAGTAAATGAAACAAAAATGTTTCTTTTTAAAATAAGTTATTAAATACACTGTATAATAAGAAATAACTAATAGGCCTATAGTAATGTTTTGCGTTTTCATGACAATTGCCGATTTTTGTCATTGTAAGTGTTGTGACGATAACTTGGTTATTTTTCAAGTTACAGAAAAAATGTTATACCCATTTTATTTGCAATTAAAAAATATAAATATTTTTTTTCTTATAAAATATTCGAAAAATATACAGTGACCAAGATATTTGTAAAGTTGTACACCTTGGTATAGTGATTAAAAAAAGTATAAACTGTGAGTTTACCAAATTTAAACTCATATAAACACTAATTTCAAAAGTTATCATTAATTTGTTTTTAACACAAAATGGCCGACAGATGGAAATGAAGCGTTTCCGGACCTATGTTTTATATAATTTTTTTCTTATTTTATCTCCTAAAATATCGCCGTGGAATTTTTTATCATCGTGTATAATCGTTCTATCCAAATTAAATAATATGTAACTATAAATATAGTTAAAATATAATAAATAAAAACAAAATAATTATCTTAAATTTGCCTCAGAAATAATATAAGTACAATGAGAACCCGTAAATTGTTAAATACATATTTACTCAATTTAATTTATACGTAAAAAAGAGATAATGTAAAACTATATATATTAAGCATTTTAAAGTGAAAATAAGCTAATGGAAAGAAATTACTTACTATAAAACTACCTACGTTCAACAAAACTTTCTTCTAACAGATTTATTGTAAGTGATTACTCAAAGCAAGCTCTTTCGAACATTTGGTAACAAAGTTAAAACTTTCTAGAAAGATCAGAACTTTACCTAACTTTAACGTATCCCACTTATGTCAGATTTTTGTGGAGATATTGTAGAAGGTGATTAAATACATTAAATATCTTAACTTAGAGGAACAATTGTAATAAATTATAACCGTAACATAGTAGCATAATCACTAACCATTTATATCAGAACTGTTATTTGCCTTATTTCAATTTAAGTGGCTGACATACACTGACCTTGGTAGATATCCACAAACACAAAATATGTGTAGCATATAAATAATAATATACCATACTTTATAAATGCTGATCAAGAAGATAAAGCATATATGAATATTACTAGTTTTGTATAGTATGTAAACTCGTTAGCCTAACAAAATATTTAGTTAGCAAACATAATTCATAACTATATAAATTATTATACAAATCAATTACCACAACTTATAATTACTGATCAGCTGTTATTATATGCCTTCCAACATATAGGGTGTAATGCATGAAACGACATACAATGTATTTTCCCAGTTGATTGAATTGTTATATGAAAGAAACAATGTTATGGAATACATAGAAGCTGCGATAATAACGTCTCAAAAACTGAATACATTAACAAGACGATTCTCTGTGGGACTATACATCAAATGTCGGTCTCTTCAAAAGATCTTTCATTTCTATCTCACTATGTTGTCAATCAGAAGGCTACAATTTACTGACTAACTTACTGATGAAAAAGTCGTCTTTCACAATATTTGGTTTGTAGATTACGCCCACTTTCAATTAAAAGGTTCAGATGATAAACAAATCATTGAACTGAAAAAGTACGATCCATCAAACAGTTAACTATGATTTAAAGTTTTCTTTGTGGGTTACAATGTGCCGCTATTGAGTTAATTCGATGTTTTGATGGAACTGTAAGCTGTAAACACTGCTATTTTAAACACTTATCTATGATAAGGCACGACTTTTTATTACATTTACTGACAACTGGCTTATCAGTTTACAACCAGTGATTTATATAAAAAGAAGCTCAGCCTTTTACAGTCAACGTGTTTTGGATTTATTGTATTCAAGTATTGCTAATCTATTGATGTCAAAACGATAACCAGATGACGAAGACTTTGCGGATGTGTGGCCTTCAAACAGCCCAGGCTATGAGGTTTTTATTTAGGAATATTTGTTTGACAATAAACAAGATCGATTATGGATATTAGAGGAATGATTGTGGGGTTTTATAGTCTCGTAATAAAAGATCTCCGTCACAGAATTGTCTCTGACGCAAGAGTCCACTTACAAAAGTTATACAGAACTGGGGGTTACACTGAACATGTTATTCATTAGAAACAAATTCGTATGTAACTTACTTTAATTTATCATTTATTTTGTTTTGAATAAGTATCATATTAGAAATAAAATGTATTAACAATTTCGTAAATCCAATTATACTACCTGTATGTTTAAGGGAAATAGGGATGTGTGCACTTATTATTATTTTTTAATTATAACAATAATATTTCTTTTAAAAAAATGAATAGGTGGACCTAAAAAAAAAAATTTAACACTCTAAAAATTGAATATTATAATAAAAAGGAAATAATTATAAGTTTATTTTTCAAATATTTGTCAGATTCTGTGTTATTTTCAATTCAGATCATCTATACAACATATTGTTCCCCTTTAAATTTATTATTATTACAAGGGCAATTATTTTGAAATCTCATACAACTTAGTACCTTAAAATTTCTCAAATGGTATAGTTGACAACCTCTCAGTTTACTACAGTTTATTATGTAATTATGTAATAGGCGAAAATAAATTGTGAGTCTTGTAATGTACCTTCATTGTTCCATATTACTAACTTAATTCTTTTTTCTATCTTATTTGTTTGCCAAAAAGTTATTCATTCGCTGCCAGCCTGTCTTTATGCCTATGGAAATATCTAATTCTCTAATCAAAATGTTGTTGTTATACTGATTGATCTCTTTCATTTATTACTTTTTAATTATTTTTATTTATTTCTGTATTAATTGTTAGTGTCAAATTCATTTTAAGCGGATGAAATTATTTTTATAAATTTTAATTAAATTTAGTTTCAATACAATAAATGTTTTTATATTTAAATATAAGGTTATTAAGAAAAGATCAGTTTTCTTTTGTTGTTTGATATTTTTGGTTACTGTTGGAAATATGTACAATTTAGTTTGAATACACAATTAAATATTTACTTACATACTTAACTACTTATCTATTTGTTTTTCCATGAACAATAAACAATATTGTACACTTTATTTAATGAATTATATGTAATCCGAATTCATATTATGAAATTTTCAAATTATAATGTATTGGTTAGGAATCCATTAAATATAATTGTTCCACCTTCGTGCATAAGGTTGCAGCCTACATGATTGCAGTAACAATTTAAAAAACCTCTTACAGGCCAAGATCCTAAATTTTCCTCAATTTGTTATAGCAATTGTGTTTACATTTTGGTGAAATGTAAAGTTAATGTCCAGTGACCAGTGTAGAAAATCGTTAGTAAAAGTAGATTATGGTTACGAATGATTCAAAAAAATTACAAAAAAAAAATGAAAGAAACTTGACAGGTGTCAATAAATACTCAATTGAGTTATATACATTTACGCTCATCAGGATTTAACAGAACAAGGAAAATCAAACTTATTCTCAATTTAAATATATCTCTACAATCTCTACAAATATTCACACATATTTTATGAAAAGTGCCGACTATTAAAGAATCACTGCATGGGGAAACATTCAGTGATAGGAAATTACCTATTTTTCATACCTAAAAGTATTAATGCAACATTAATGATAACATAAGGAACGAATGTTATTTTTTGTTTTGTAGATGAGTGTATGAGAAAGATAGTGGAATGATTTACATAGTTTGTTTTGTTTCAGTATTTTATTATGTCTCTTATATAATATTGTATTATCTACATTACTTATGAAGTAACATTCTATCTTCTAGATTTTAGCTGCTGTAAAAAGCAGACAGCTGCTACAGAAGATATGAGCGAACAAGTGTCGCTGTCCTCGGAGTCGGTAGAGGTGGAGTTAACTGTGATCGAGCCAGCACAAGAGGAAGGTAATTGCCTTTAAAGCCATTGAAATATTTTCTTTTAAACTAGTTTAGTTTCTTTTAGATCTTAGATGAAATGTGCGTATACAGTGTCCCCAAAATACAGAGAGAAAATTTAAGAGAGGATTTCATTCCCAAAAATAAGTGGACATTTCTACAAAGTACATTATTTTTAAAAACGTGTACAACATTTTGATTACAATCATAAGTCAATAATCAATTTGAACCAGAGTTTTAATCCCTACATTTTAAAATTGCAACGTCTGGCTGTATGTCAGCTTATAAGATTTTCATGCCGTCTTATTTTATTTGTAAATTAGGTGTGTTATCTGGTCAAAGTTTAGTCAATGTTTGATTAAACTTGATTTGGTATTTCCATTGTTATGATAATATTTGTGTCCAAGGGTATTTTCTAAAACAACAATGATTTGTTATGACTTTGTTGGTATTTGATATGAACACAAATAGGACCTGGAAACGTTGCAGTGCAGTATATTCCAAATTTTGACATTTTGTGTGTGGTGATTTTGAAAAAATACATATCTTAACTCTTCTAGTATAATTTTGACATCTTAGCAACAATATACATTGATCAAGAACAAAGTTGGTAAATAATTAATAATGTATTTAAAATTGAATTACTTAAATTTAATCTTTTTAAATGTTTCAAATTCATAGGTCTTCTAATATAAATGTCGCTGTACGACATAGACACAGTTAGTTTGTAATATATCTTCAAAATATCACAAAGGTAAAACTTTCTTTTTAACAGAAAATAATATATATTTTGCATGAGAAGTCGAAAAGGTTAGATTGTAGAAAGAAACAATCTTTTTTTAATCATCTCTTTCAAAGTAACCTAATTAAATAAATTTCATTGTGGAGATCTTTATAAAACAAACTAACAAAATAATGTCTCGATTTTAGAGCCCATAGTCACTGAAATGGACTACGATTATTTCAATATGATCCTTTACGAAGATTTCTGTAAGTATTATTCTAAGTTAATAGTACGATTTTTATTGTTAATGAAATATTAATATGTGAAATTTAATTGCACAGTATAATATATTCTTTCTGCTACGTTAAAAGTACAAATAAAATTTTCATATTTGTGGAAATAATGTCAAAAATGTTTTTGTTTGCAATAATAATACGTGTTTTAAAAAATAATATATAAATTTAACAAAAATAATATGACAGTTGTTAATATTTCATTGTGATACCCCATATTAAAAATAACCCTTGAAAACATTACACTTGGATTTTTTTTTAGCACAACTTTCAATAGTAACCGTTGCATGTTATTGAAGCTTTCTAAAATGTTAGCACTATTGTTCCTGAAATATAGTATATTTTTCAATGATACTGACCTTAATGATTCGACAAAAAGAATTACAAAATTGTAAATATCTCAAACATTTACATAAAGAATTATATAAAATATCTTTAAACTTTCTGTTTCTGGACTCGTTAAAAGATGTGCACCAATTATTGAAAATAAAACCTAAATACTGTATATCACCTAAGGTAAGTAATATTGCTTGTAATAAATTGCTCAAAAACAAAGAATTTAAAGACCAGCTAAGTTAAATCAATTAATAGTTTGTTTAAATAATTACAAAAACAGATTTTTTTTTATTTTCACGTATTTTTTCAATTTAGAGAAAAGCACTATAATGTACCAAATCCCATCTTAAGATTATCATACAAAAACAATCATAGCCTACCATTAGTCAGTCATACTTAACCTATTGTAAACAAATGTTCAGATGAATTTAGCCAAATAATTATAAAAATTGTTACCAAAACATTAGAAAATATAAATTACCAAAAAGTAGAAACCAACAAATCTAGTAAACACCATATTTTAAAAATATTTATAACTAATAACCTGTTAGCAATGAATGTGCAAAGTAGGCCTAACCTACAAATAGGTTAAATGAAAATCGTATGCCAAGATTAATAGAAACAAAACACTTTTATTAAGAACCATTCTAATTGAATAAATGTAGAAATATATGTTTAGTTAACATAATAAGAGAAGAGGAGACGCATCCAGACAGCCAAAGGATGAAGATGTACATTTGGCGTGTGTGAATTTTTTATATATAGTTTCGTTTTTATCAAATAAAGTGAAAGTGACTTAAAAAAAAAATGTACAAATGGTAGTATAAACTTAATTAAATAAGAAAACAATTCACAAAATATAAAAGAATCCAATTTTAAAATAATTACAAGAGGCAGGAAAGATTAGCCTAAATTCAAATTATTGTTTTGAGATCACCATTTTTTATTTAGTCCTCTTTTCATATATAACTTCTTCAAATGTAAATAGATTTGCGTTTAGTGGTTAATTTAAATCAGCCAGCACGAGTTCCCCACCCGAGATAAGATATAGACTATGCAAAATGTTATTTTGAATTGTAGAATTGTATATGAATTTGTGTTTAACTATTGTGATATGTAATATTGAATTTCTCATGCTCCAAGAATGAGTTAAGTCGAGGCATAATAATTAAAAAGACTATATAATTATATATGACCATTCAAATGTTAATTTATCATCTAGGAATAAAACCAAATCATGATTAATGTTAAAATGTTTGTGTTGAGCAATTTATTGACTAATGTAAAGAAAGTTAATTAATAATCTGAAAATTGAAACAGAATGATAAATGCAATTTTCTTAATTCTCTTCCAAACATATTATTATATTTGTTATAAATTGGCAAATTGTTATAAATGAGGCAAAGAATAGATATAATTTTAAATAAAATTTTTATAGCACTTAGGGATTTGAAACTCTCAGAAAATAAGCATTTTTATGACCATTAAGTTACCATTAAAATTTAATTAAAAGTATAATAATTAATTAGTTAAGTTATTTAAAAATTAATAAAGCTTATTAAATTTTGACCCAGTTGCCGGTGTCGTAGAAGGCTCTATTGTTTTTAGTCGAGACTTATATTTTATGTATATGTTTAGATCAAATCAAATTTATTATTTTACCCTTAAAAATGACGTCTGAAAATGTTGGACATCTTTTTGTGTTTTTTTGCAAGTATTTGTGTGTATGCAAATTCGATATTCTAATAGCTGGCATTTTTAAAGGAATTTAAAAAAAAGAAGATTACTCTAACTCAACTAGGAGTCGAGATATATTTCTAAAAAATCGTCATTAGTTTTTTTATAAACATTAATTGCTGAAATCGTCGTCAGTATTTACTCCTGGTACTACCCTTAATTTGAGAAACAAAATAATGTCAAATTGACTGCAGCTGCTGAGCGACGAAGAAGAGAGTCATCACTGATACGCGACAATAATATTGAACTTGGCATGTTCCAGAAATTAACTTGGCATATTCCAATTCAATCTAGATGAAAAATTCGTCGTTTCACGGTTATTTATACACCGATTTCAAGGGTTATTTTTAATATAGGGTATCACAATGAAATATTAACAACTGTCATATTATTTTTGTTAAATTTATATATTATGTTTTAAAACACGTATTATTATTGCAAACAAAAACATTTTTGACATTATTTCCACAAATATGAAAATTTTATTTGTACTTTTAACGTAGCAGAAAGAATATATTATACTGTGCAATTAAATTTCACATATTAATATTTCATTAACAATAAAAATCGTACTATTAACTTAGAATAATACTTACAGAAATCTTCGTAGAGGATCATATTGAAATAATCATAGTCCACTTCAGTGACTATGGGCTCTAAAACAGAGACATTATTTTGTTAGTTTGTTTTATAAAGATCTCCACAATGAAATTTATTTAATTAGGTTACTTTGAAAGAGATGATTAAAAAAAGATTATGTTTCTTTCTACAATCTAACCTTTTCGACTTCTCATGCAAAATATATATTATTTTCTGTTAAAAAGAAAGTTTTACCTTTGTGATATTTTGAAGATATATTACAAACTAACTGTGTCTATGTCGTACAGCGACATTTATATTAGAAGACCTATGAATTTGAAACATTTAAAAAGATTAAATTTAAGTAATTCAATTTTAAATACATTATTAATTATTTACCAACTTTGTTCTTGATCAATGTATATTGTTGCTAAGATGTCAAAAATATACTAGAAGAGTTAAGATATGTATTTTTTCAAAATCACCACACACAAAATGTCAAAATTTGGAATATACTGCACTGCAACGTTTCCAGGTCCTATTTGTGTTCATATCAAATACCAAAAAAGTCATAACAAATCATTGTTGTTTTAGAAAATACCCCTGGATACAAATATTATCATAACAATGGAAATACCAAATCAAGTTTAATCAAACATTGACTAAACTTTGACCAGATAACACACCTAATTTACAAATAAAATAAGACGGCATGAAAATCTTATAAGCTGACATACAGCCAGACGTTGCAATTTTAAAATGTAGGGATTATAACAGCACAAATAACATCTGAGACTAAGCATTATAAACTAATAAATAAGAAGAAATAAAATTATTGTAAAATAAAAAGCCAAAGCCCCTATCGAATGAATTAGTAAATATACACCCAGCTGATATTTGTAATCGCGATTAGAAACAAAATTTAACCATTTAAATAACAACTAATTAACCCATATTGAATTAATATAAACAATATGAATTTAAAAGTGTATCAGTATAATCAAAAATTGCCTAATATCCAGAAAAGGTATAAAATACCAGGACTATATACAACAGCGGAAGACGATCGGCACTTCAACAAACGATGCAGAGAAGAGATCCCTCCGCAACGAAGCAAAAACCCGCTTAGATATGAAAATTATTATTAACATTGTAGCATTCGACATAGCAAGAAGCCAAAAATTCCACCTCCAAAGTTTTTTTTATAATTAATTAGTGTTTTTTAAATTTTTTTTTTTATATACAGTGAATAAAAGTAGTGCAAATACAGAAATTGGTATATTCTGTCTAATAACAGTTAAACGTTTTCTTTTTTTTTTATCAATTTAAAAGGAACCTTATTAAAGGCCTAGAACTATTAAGTAACCATTATAAGAACTTGAATATTTAAATTTTTTTTTTCTTCAAAATTTAATAAACTTTCAATACAATTTATATATGCGTTTTTAAAAATAAAATAATACAATCATCCCAGACGAGTGCCTATCCCGAGATTAATTGAACTAATTAAAATATATTTCTAAATATAAATTTACTATATAGACTGAGCTAAGCCTAGAGGCATTTGAATTGAACATTTATTTCAATTGCAATTACTAAAGATCAAAGACTAATTAAAAATATTTCAAATATGATTTTGTATTATAATAATTAATAAATAACTGTTTAAAGTGATATTGTTAACTAATCTCTAGTTTTTCATTTTAATAACTTTAGACTTAGAATTAAAAAAAAAATATATTCATAAGTAAAAATTTGTTATAAAATTGGCGCGCAACGTGATTGGCATGATTGTATTATGAAATTACACATATCAGCTTGGCACTAACTAGCATATTAACCGAAAAACTTAGTTAACCTAATTATATATTTAAGTTAGGCTCAATCAAAGTCTAGATTTATAAGTGATATATTTTAATTTTAAGGATCTAAATTTATGTTTGTTAGATTAACCTAATTTCAAATAAGCTATAGACCTACTTGTAATATAAGCCTTCTAATAACTATAATAACTGATACTTACCTACAATTTTAAATAAAATGAATCCTTCTGAGGAAGAACAACAAATCTATAACTTGAGGCCTAACATTACACAAACTGAGAAGGCTAGGGAAAGTCAATTAGCCATCCTTAGACAACCAAACCCCATTGAGACAACTGAGCCGATAGATAGGGAAACCGAAATTAGTGTAGACCCTACAAATATAGACCACCACCTACAAATGGAAACAAAAAGCACTACCACCCCTAACCTATTAGAACAAATAACTTCTTTGATAGACAAAATGCAACTAAGTTTAGGCCAAAATTTAGAAGAGAAATTAAAATTAGCTCAAACCGAAATTCAACAAAACTTAAAACAAAATTTTCAAGAGGTTCAATCCGAAATTGAACGACTAAAAGAAGGTATAGCCATACAAATCAGCCATGTCGAAGACAAATTTACTGAAAAACTGGTCGATATTAAGCAAACTATCCACAATAATAGCCAGAAAATAAATGAATTGGATACTAAATTAGACACCACTATCAATAGCCAACTTTTAGACGAATCTCTAACCAGACAGGAAATTTTGATAAATCACAGAATCGAGGCCAACAAAAATAACGTAATCCAAGAAGTACAAAATTTAATAGCAGAAATCCCTAAAAATAACAATAATAATAACAGCCTACCACCAATAACTGTAACCTGTGGAGCTACCGGACACGATATTAGCAATTCAATTAACCCCATATTACCTAAATTCAATGGAAGACAATCAAACCCGAATGATTATTTATACAGGTTAAACAGATACTACGAACGCCTAACAACCCGGAAAATAAGACAGCCCGGCGATCAACAGGACTGCCTCTTCGATATTATTGAGAACAGCCTAGAGGGAAGTGCGAGCCGATGGTGGCAGCTGATAAAGAACGACATTTCAAATTTCCAGCAGTTTAGCGACGAATTTCTTGCTAAATTCTGGAACAGGGACATCCAAAAAGGATCACGACAGAAACTCGAGTACGAACAATACCGACCAGGAGGTAAACTCACTAGAAGTGAATATTTTATCGAACGAGTCTTAACTATGAAGTCTATGATTCCCCAGCCTCCAGAGGAAGATATTATAGCGACGCTTGTGGAACACTTCGATAGAAGGATTCAGGATGCCCAACGAGTGCAAAACATAACCTCAATAAAGGAATTCGCAGACTTGTTACAGCGGGAAGATACCGAGGAAGCAAACGCTGAGATACGCCGCAGAAACACCGCCAATCCCAGAGAAGGAGCAAGTACTACAACGACAGCTCGACAACACCAATTATTCCAACGCAACAACAACAATCAATACAACAACCGAGACCCATCCTACCGGAATACACTGCAGAACGACACCACTCAAAATTACAGAAACCGCCCTTACTGAAACCAAACTGGAGAACAGCCAACCCAAAGACCTGCATACCACAATGGACAACACATGTACAACAACACCAGATACACACCTAGGATTACTTACGACAGACAACCAGGTCCTATACCAACAAACTTCCATCAACAAAGCCGACCAGCATACCAACAGCAGCGAGAAACAGTATATCCAACAAGGGAACAACAAAAGGTCTGCCAGATGATCGCCACCACTACCAGGCCACCCACACTAACCAAACCTGCTTCTGAACCCGAAATCGACCCTAATCAGACCGCGTTAAACGCCAACGCACTGGTTTAGGTCAAAAACAAAATGAAGTCTATGGCTACACGTGTGATTCTGAAGAAGAAGGGGACTTCAGCAATCCACCAACCACTCCAGTGCAAGAAATTAAACATAGAATCGGAAATAGGCCAGAAACCGAAGAAGGACAGCAACACAAAGACGAAGTTATTATATCAAATTTATATTGTAATGGAGAATTCCTCCTACAAGAAGAAGACGACGGAAATAACGAGCCACCTACAATTTACAAATGTCCGTACATCAACGTGAAACTAAATGGAATTAACACCAATACCCTCCTCGATACAGGTAGCAACATTACTTGTTTATCAGAGACGTGGTTCATAAATAATAAAAATAAATTAGGCCATTTTGAACAATTACCTGTCAGCAATACTTTCATAACAACCGCCTTAAATAATAAATCTAAACGAATTTCACAAGTAGTTATGCTAAAAGCAGAAATAAAACAATTCGAGTTCGATGTAGGCTACAGTGTGTGATTGTACCATATTTGATTAAAGAATGTATTTTTGGGATAGACACGATAAGTAATATGAAGATGGATTTAAACTTCGACGACAATACAATTAAAATAATTAACGCAAAGAGTTAAATATTGCAATTGAAGTTAGACTGTGAAGAAAACGAAGGAACAAAATGCAGAATGGTATGCTACGATGATATAAAGTATGAAAATAATATTGAAACTCCAATAAGTAATTATAAAAATGAAAATAATCAACTCAGTGAAATAATAGATATGTTTAAGGCAAATGAAAATTTAAATTATGATCAACAAATACAAATGGCCAATTTAGTATGCAGATACAAAGAAATATTCTCCGACAAACCAGGGAGATGCAACAAATACCAACACCATATCCACGTAGAACGACCAGACAATTATAGAGCCCAGAGCTATCCCATCCCTATAAACCTGCAAAGCGCAGTCGAGCAGGAGATAAACGATATGCTTGAAAACAATATAATAGAACCGTCCAACAGCACATTCATCAACCCTATAATCATAGTGAAGAAGAAAACTGGCAACTTAAGGGTATGTCTAGACATGAGAAGAATAAACTCCCTAATAACGCCCGACTACGAATGCAACAGGAGTGTAAACGAGTTATTGGCCAAAGCGACCGACTCTAAATGGCTGACGACACTAGATCTAACATCCTCGTACTGGCAAGTCCAACTAGAACCCGACTCCAGGCCTTATACAGCATTCCAGTTCCGAGGTAGAGTCTACCAGTATATTGTCACCCCTTTCGGCCTATCAACATCACAAGCCGCGCTTGTGAGAGCTTTAGACCGAGTGTTCAGAAATAGTATCGAGAACTTTTCGTTAGTATATATAGACGATATATGCATTGCTTCCCCAAACTTCACAACACACCTCCAACACTTAGAAAAGGTTTTCGAAAAGCTAAAGGATGCAAACATGACCGTCAACTTGTCTAAATCCATCTTTTGTAGGGACAAAGTACCGTTCCTAGGGTATTATTTGACGACAAAAGGTTTAGAACCCGACTTAGAAAAAATAAAGTGTTTCCAAAAGTTTCCCTCCCCAACCACTAGGAAAGAACTAAAACGCTTCCTAGGGGGCATCAATTATTACAATAAATTTGTTGACAAATATGCAAAAACAGTGCAACCTTTGATGTAATTAACATCCAAAAGGGTGAAATTTAACTGGACCCATAAGGAAGAACAAACCTTTCAAGAGATTAAAAAATTATTTTTACAAACCAACGTCTTAAGCCATCCCATACCCGACCAACCGTACTACCTACAGACCGACAGCTCCGATGTTGCCATAGGAGGACATTTATTCCAAATTGACAAGGACAACAATAAAAGGGCTATACTATTTATATCCAAGACTTTAAAGAAATGCGAACTAGAGTACACTACTACAGAAAAGGAACTATTGGCCGTAGTATACTGTATACAAAAGGTACGACACTACATTCTGAACGCAAAACTTACAGTCATCACAGATCACAAAGCGTTAACCTTTTTGAAAACATGCAAATTATTAAACGCAAGACTAACACGGTGGATCCTTGCCTTACAAGATTACCATTTCGAAATTGTACATTGCAAAGGAGCAGACAATACTCTAGCTGATCTCCTCAGCAGAATAAGAACAGACGAAAACATAGAGAGTCCCATAAACAAACCCTCAGAACTAATAGTGGCAAATCTAAACAGACAATATAATTTCGAACTTTTAGAAAATCTTAAGAACCTTCCCCAACTACAACGAAACGATTTAGACCTAAAACAAAATTATTTAAAAGCACAAAATTATAACAAAGATGAAAAAAGCACGCAAAATCAACGATTCAAGATACACAACGATACCCTATATCAAAAACACAACGAGTCATGGCTAATCGTAGTACCAAGAAAACTGATAAATAATTTAATTTGGGAATGCCACCAGTATTACTTACACTGCGGTGCGAAAAAATGCCTAACCATACTCCAGGAAGATTTTATATCTAAGGATATGGCCAGATGTATTAAAAAATTACTAATAACCTGCGACACCTGCCAGAAATGCAAGTACAATAACCATCCTTTATACGGCGAGACCAGTGGAGTCAAAAGCAGCAGAAAAGGCGACCTACTAGCCACAGATTTAATAGGACCGCTCCCAAGAAGCAAAGGAGGCGTGCAATATATTTTTATAATTCTGGACACCTTCACGAAATTTGTCAAATTATATAACCTAAAAAGAGCCACATCACAAGCCATAACAGACAGAATGTTTAATGATTACATACCAACTTGCGGAAAACCAATCAAAATTTTGTCAGGTCACGGAACCCAATTCAAGAGCAATATATGGACCAACAAATTAAGAGAAAATAACATCAAACATATCTTAAACCCAGTCCACCATCCGATGTCCAACATGGCAGAGCGTCCAATTAGAGAGATCAAACGTTGTTTAAGGACATATTGCTCTAACAACCACAAAAATTGGTCAAGCTACATACAAACTATAAACGATTTCCTAAATGAAGTCCGACATAAGACGACCAGCTTTACCCCAAACGAACTACAGCTAAACATAACCGACAAACGATTTTGGACAGAAGTAATCCAAAGCCCTTTTAAAAAACAGATTCCCCTTCAGCAAAAATTAGAAATAACTAAAACCAAAATTCGAAATATCCAAGACAAACGTACTGCAAAATTCAACTCATCCCACAAAATTACAACTTTTAAGGAGGATGAATTAGTATTACTAAAATCGTTCCCACAATCAAGCTTATGCTACGGAGAAACTGCCAAACTCTTTACAATCTATGTCGGACCGTTGAAAATACATAAAAGAATTGGAAAATCCACCTACACCTTAGTCGACGATCACCAGAAAATGTATGGTCCCTACCACGTATCATTATTAAAACCACATCATCAACCTATACCCGAACAGAAAGAAGACGAAATATAAATATACCTATGCACAAACCATAACATAACAGCCACCCAACATATATTAAACATGATAAATGTTGCTTAATGTATTAAAGAAACTCCAAATAATTCACATATATTATAAAAACCAAACCAAGAAACAATATAGCCCAAGTGAAGTGAAAACAATTTTATATGTGTGTGCCCCAACCAAAAGACTACAATCTTATTGAACTATACATAAGTCCCAACCCCATCCCACCAAGTGCAAAGTACAAACTACAAATCATGAAGAACCTACCCAATGTCCCAGTGTATATGAAACCCAGTGAAGACCCTACATCAAGACAATGTTCCTTATAAAAAAAACTATAATCTTAAGAACTACATATAAGTCCCCACCCCGATCAACAGACATAAAAGTGAATTAAAATGATATTATTAACCATGTTAGATGAAAGAATTGTTATTAGTTTTAAGTCATTTTATTATTACCAAGTTTAAGTTAGTTCATTGTTACATTTTTATAGTTAAAGAAAAGATGTTATTTGTACTTCACAAAATGATTTTAGACTCAGTACCCTCATCAAAAATCAGTTTAAAGGGCATTATAACAGCACAAATAACATCTGAGACTAAGCATTATAAACTAATAAATAAGAAGAAATCAAATTATTGTAAAACAAAAAGCCAAAGCCCCTATCGAATGAATTAGTAAATATACACCCAGCTGATATTTGTAATCGCGATTAGAAACAAAATTTAACCATTTAAATAACAACTAATTAACCCATAAATTGAATTATTATAAACAATATGAATTTAAAAGTGTATCAGTATAATCAAAAATTGCCTAATATCCAGAAAAGGTATAAAATACCAGGACTATATACAACAGCGGAAGACGATCGGCACTTCAACAAACGATGCAGAGAAGAGATCCCTCCGCAACGAAGCAAAAACCCGCTTAGATATGAAAATTATTATTAACATTGTATCATTCGACATAGCAAGAAGCCAAAAATTCCACCTCCAAAGTTTTTTTATAATTAATAAGTGTTTTTTTTATTTTTTTTTTATATACAGTGAATAAAAGTAGTGCAAATACAGAAATTGGTATATTCTGTCTAATAACAGTTAAACGTTTTTTTTTTTTTTTTTTTTTATCAATTTAAAAGGAACCTTATTAAAGGCCTAGAACTATTAAGTAACCATTATAAGAACTTGAATATTTAAATTTTTTTTTCTTCAAAATTTAATAAACTTTCACTACAATTTATATATGCGTTTTTAAAAATAAAATAATACAATCATCCCAGCCGAGTGCCTATCCCGAGATTAATTGAACTAATTAAAATATATTTCTAAATATAAATTTACTATATAGACTGAGCTAAGCCTAGAGGCATTTGAATTGAACATTTATTTCAATTGTAATTACTAAAGATCAAAGACTAATTAAAAATATTTCAAATATGATTTTGTATTATAATAATTAATAAATAACTGTTTAAAGTGATATTGTTAACTAATCTCTAGTTTTTCATTTTAATAACTTTAGACTTAGAATTTAAAAAAAAAAAAAAATTCATAAGTAAAAATTTGTTATAGGATTAAAACTCTGGTTCAAATTGATTATTGACTTATGATTGTAATCAAAATGTTGTACACGTTTTTAAAAATAATGCACTTTGTAGAAATGTCCACTTATTTTTGGGAATGAAATCCTCTCTTAAATTTTCTCTCTGTATTTTGGGGACACTGTATACTCACATTTCATCAAAGATCTAAAAGAAACTAAACTAGTTTAAAAGAAAATATTTCAATGGCTTTAAAGGCAATTACCTTCCTCTTGTGCTAGCTCGATCACAGCTAACTCCACCTCTACCGACTCCGAGGACAGCGACACTTGTTCGCTCATATCTTCTGTAGCAGCTGTCTGCTTTTTACAGCAGCTAAAATCTAGAAGATAGAATGTTACTTCATAAGTAGGCTAATGTAGATAATACAATATTATATAAGAGACATAATGAAATACTGAAACAAAACAAACTATGTAAATCATTCCACTATCTTTCTCATACACTCATCTACAAAACAAAAAATAACATTCGTTCCTTATGTTATCATTAATGTTGCATTAATACTTTTAGGTATGAAAAATAGGTAATTTCTTATCACTGAATGTTTCCCCATGCGATTCATAAATAGTCGGCAATTTTCATAAAATATGTGTGAATATTTGTAGAGATATTTATATATTTAAATTGAGAATAAGTTTGATTTTCCTTGTTCTGTTAAATCCTGATGAGCGTAAATGTATATAACTCAATTGAGTATTTATTGACACCTGTCAAGTTTCTTTCATTTTTTTTGTAATTTTTTTGAATCATTCGTAACCATAATCTACTTTTACTAACGATTTTCTACACTGGTCACTGGACATTAACTTTACATTTCACCAAAATGTAAACACAATTGCTATAACAAATTGAGGAAAATTCAGGATCTTGGCCTGTAAGAGGTTTTTTAAATTGTTACTGCAATCATGTAGGCTGCAACCTTATGCACGAAGGTGGAACAGTTATTATATTTAATGGATTCCTAACCAATACATTATAATTTGAAAATTTCATAATATGAATTCGGATTACATATAATTCATTAAATAAAGTGTACAATATGGTTTATTGTTCATGGAAAAACAAATAGATAAGTAGTTAAGTATGTAAGTAAATATTTAATTGTGTATTCAAACTAAATTGTACATATTTCCAACAGTAACCAAAAATATCAAACAACAAAAGAAAACTGATCTTTTCTTAATAATCTTATATTTAAATATAAAAACATTTATTCTATTGAAACTAAATTTAATTAAAATTTATAAAAATAATTTCATCCGCTTAAAATGAATTTGACACTAACAATTAATACAGAAATAAATAAAAATAATTAAAAAGTAATAAATGAAAGAGATCAATCAGTATAACAACAACATTTTGATTAGAGAATTAGATATTTCCATAGGCATAAAGACAGGCTGGCAGCGAATGAATAACTTTTTGGCAAACAAATAAGAAAGAAAAAGGAATTAAGTTAATAATATGGAACAATGAAGGTACATTACAAGACTCACAATTTATTATCACCTATTACATAATTACATAATAAACTGTAGTAAACTGAGTGGTTGTCAACTATTCCAGATGAGAAAGTATAATAAAACTCAACATAATAAGAGTCTCCCTGAAAAGTTTCATCATTAATACAAACTCCTTTAACATCTCAATGAATAATAAAAACACGAAAACTTCTTGACATAAAAGTAATTTGAAACAACAAAGAAAAGGAATAATACTGAAGGAATAACAAGCATTACAATATTCAAAAGTATGGATCAACATCATTAATACGCAATTGCAGAAAAGCTAAATGTAAAAACAAGGTAATAATTTATATTTAAACCTACAAAAGTGAAGAGAAAACATTGCAAATTAGATGAAGATACATGACACAGTATTTATGTAGACCAATAGCTAATGACATAACACAAACGTTAGTTGTATGGTCATTGATCATACATTTTTGTTTCAATGTTCATTGAATCTGATAATACTTTTATCGATAACAAAAGTTCCTTTTACATCTTAATGTATAATGAAAACATTAAAAAATATATAGCTTAACGTGGACAAACTAAACAAACTTATTCAGTAGATATAATAAGACATCTTTACTTAGGTAGTAAGTTACAAGAGTGTTAAGAAAACACTGGGAGTTAGTTTAAGATGCAAGACACAGAATTTATGTAGACCTATTAGCTACTCAGAAGTTAGTTATATGGTCGTTGACCATTCCCTATAAGAAAATACAATCAAATGATCACACTAAGGGAATGACACAAAATTTGCATCGGTAGTCGAATTTTCTAATAATGATAAAACATGAAGGAGGCGTCATAATGTATTTACCGGATGTAAAAAAAAAAAAAATGGAATTATTGAATCATATTTGATGACATTAGGCAATAACATCATATTTAGTTTCAACTTAGTACCTACATGTAAAAACAAGCTACAAAAGTGAAAAGGAAATACCATGATTTAGATAAAGCTACAAGACACAGTATTTATGTACACCTATTAGCTAACAAGATAATACAGAAGTCAGTTGTATGGTCGTTGATCATTTCTGGTAAGAAAATACAATGCAGTTATCACACTACAAAAATCAGATACAAAATGTCCAATCATAATAGAAATTCCTATAACATCTCAATGTAATAAAGAAAACATAAAACTACCTATGAGCATTCATAACGTACCGGAGGTAAATAAAAAAATAAAAAAATGCAATTGATGGATCATAGTTGACTATATTAGGTAATATAATCACTTTTAGTTCCCCATTAGTGCCTACATGTAAAAAAAGGTAATAAGCTGCAAAGAGTAGAGAAAACACCATGAGTTATATTAAGGTGCAAGACAAAATAATTATGTAGAGCTATTAGCAAATGAAACAATATAGAATTCCAGATAAGAAAATACAAACAAACTAGACAATTTATTCAACAGATATAATATAGCAGACAAAATTATGTATTAACATAATTTTTACTTCCTAATTAGCAGCTAAATGTATAAAACATGGTATGTATCTACAAAAAGTGCAGAGAATAAGTTAGATGAAGGTCCAAGAAATAGGATTTTAGATCTATTAGCTAATGACATATAATACAGAATAATATGGTACTATGGTTGTCCAGATACGAAAATACACAATAGGTTTTGACTCACAAATTTCAGCCAGTTGTATTTAGAAAATAACAAAGATATTATAAACAAAGTTGTTTACCAGAAAGAATGTACAGATGAAATTAGGTAATAACATCATTAGCTTCCAATTAGCAGTAAGGAGCATAATGTAAAAATATGGTAATAACCTACAAAAAAGTAAATAAAACGCTATGAAATTTCAAAACATAATTTATGGAGAGAAGTAGATAGGAAAAATTTTGAGAGATATATTTAAAATTTGGTGATGCCTAATTAGAGATTAAATCAGATACGCTAGTAGTTATCTGAAAGTAGAATTATTTGATAATGAATGTTGATTTGAGTTGATTGAATGAAGTTGGGCAGAGAATACAAATAGATGAATACATGAAAAGAAAGAAAGATAGTAAACATTGAAGAAGTTGTCAAACCATATACAAGTGAGAAAAGTGTTGGAAGAACAAGTATACAATTGTTTGATGAAAAGGAAAGCTGTTTCGAAAGTGTGGGTGTTGGAGACTGGGTAATAAAGACACCATATAGATAGAAACAGTGAAGAATCATTGGAAGGTAAAACCCCTTCAAGGGCTGTCGTATCAAGAGGTGCAGTTACATAAGGTATCAGTTGGTAAAATATCAGTTGTAAGTCTTATGAAATTATGTAAAGGCCAACTTTTAATTTTAAAGAATAACCCAAAGTAATATTTAAAAACTGTGTATATAGTTTTGTGTTGAAGATAGTTGTTAATAACAGAAGCATGCACTAAAAGTTCACTTCCACTTCAAAAACCATAAATTTTAGCACTTAAGTAAGTAATTATTATTCATAATATTATCAGTTATTTTATGGTTTTTTAATAAAAAGGACAGCTCCACCCTTCAGCCTATAAATATATTCGTTTCAAACTGCCCATATTTATTGTTCTGAGGCATACATATTGAAAGCTACTTTAATAAAGTTATTACAGTCACCAGTGTTGTAAAGTATTAATAAAATAATTTATTAATTTATTCTAATATTAATAAAAAACTTACGCGATCTTAAAAATGCTTTGCAACCCAAATTTCTCAATTGCAAAATATATTTTGGTTTTGAAACCATAGAGATGTATCTCATGATTGATTCATTGTTGTGAATTTGACTCTTATTTTAAGTAATTATTTTATTTTAATTTCCATATTATTTAAAAATATATGTAAATCTTGAATTATTACTTTAAATAGGATGATAGTATTTCATTGTGACCAATTTTCTGTTTCTTCCATTTTCGTCTTTGCTGATGTATTATGTCTTCTATGGATTATATGTAAGGTTTAACATAAATTATAAGACGAATCTTTAAAATTTGCTTCCAATGATACAAGGCATGTTTTACACGTTAAAAAATAAGAGAAAAAAGAGAATTGTTAAAATTATTATTTATTTATTTATTAATTTTTAAAATTATTGAAACAGGTCTGAAAGACCAACCATCAATTTACATCTATCATCATATTCATTTGCTACCTATACAGTCAACCACTGTTGTGCTATATATTAGATTCTAAAAACACACACTGAATTACACTAATTCAAAAGTTTTAGTTCTCTTCAGCCTTCTCACTGTATTGGTGTTGTCAGGCAGTTGAAAAGCTTCTACGTTGACGTGCTGGTGCCATCTAGATTCATGCTTTGCAGCAAACCTTTTAATTTCACTGGAGACATCAGGGATCCTAAGGTCTCGATGTAAATCACTATTTCTGATGTACCATGGAGCACTTACCATGTTCCGTAGCACTTTATTGTTAAAGGTTTGAATACATCTAATGTTCGTTTCCTTCGCACAACCTCACAGTTGTATTCCATAAAGCCAAATTGGTTTCAGAATTTGGTTATATATCATAATTTTGTTGTGTATTGACAATTGAGAATTTCGTCCCAAGAGCCAGTACAGTTGTCTATATTTGAGACCTAGTTCTGTCCTTTTCCTTCTGATGTGCTCCTTCCACCGTAACTTTGATTCTAGTGTCATCCCCAAATATTTGGCAGTGTCTACATATGGTACTACAACTCCATTTAAGGTAAATGAAAGACTGTCCTTTATTCTTTTGTATGTGAAATTGATATGGACAGATTTCAGTTAGTTTAGCTTGAGTTTCCATCTCCTAGTCCATTGCTGTATCTGGTCACTAGCATCCTGAAGCATAATGGTACGGTCGAACCAATCGCCATATTAAAATTATGTACAGAAAATTAGAAAATGTTACTAATGATAATCTATGTAATCAAAGTTTTAGTCATGTTTAACTCTTAAATTAAATTTTAATACAGCGGAATATGGTTTTAATTAGTCAAAATATTGAGAAAAGGCTATCATTTGAAACGATTTGTGGGTAACTTCTTATCTAGTACCTGATTAAGCCTGTAGCTAATGACTTTGTGCAGTTGGTCATCTGTGTAGGTCTGCAAACTAGTGGATACCAAAAACATCAAAATACATTTTTGAATACTAATCATGTCCGTATATTGGCTGTATGTATTTATAAATAGATTTTAATTTATACTAATTATATCGTGTAAAGTTTTGGTATTATTTTGTGTATATCACGCTTGATGATAATTCCGAAATAGTTGTATCAGTTAAAATATAGAAATAGTTACTTTTAACAAAATTCAACTTCGAAAATTCAACGAACATAAATAACGACTTTTATATCAATTTATTATTTTACTATTTTATTGAATACAACTGCATAACTTAAATAGTAGCCTAAGTAGTTCAAGCTGCATGTATATGTAACATGGAACTTTAAAAAAAAATCTTTGAAAACTGCCCATTTTAATTTTATATGGTTTTACCATTTATTTATTCAAAAGCGTTTCAACTACAAAGTTGCCATATTCAATGATGCATGAGATACAGTAACTAAACTAGTTATAATTGCATCACTGAAGATGGCTACTTTGTCGTTGAAACTCTTTTGAATATATAAACGTACTATTTGTGAGAATTTGTGTTCAAGATTTATTCTACTAAGTATGCAGAGTATGCTATCTCACAAGTCAAGCTCAATATTTATTTACATGAGAATGGTTACGTATAAAAAATGAGAACAAAACTAAATCATTGTGTCACCCTTTTCTTTTGGTAGATTTTAAGTCTTATTTAAAGGCAAAAACCTTTTGGTTATCATTATTTAAAAAAAAACAGGAAGATAATAAGATCATAAAATAAAGACCCACAATCCACGAATTGTCAAGGTCAGAAGGAAGCAAGAGTTGGTTAAGAGAGACCTGATAAGAAAAACGTAGAGGGATAAAGACTACATATATGGAAAGATTCTACTCCCGGTGTTTCTACTCCCATAACTCACTTTAGTGAGTCTGAAGGTTTATTTTGTCAGAGTGAAATGTAATTAATTGTGTTTTACAACCCAGCGCACTTTTTTGTTAGATATACATGATTCATTTTATCGATTTAACATAACATTCTTTTACATTGTGTTTATAATTACTATTAAAACTTGCAGATGTTAGATCCATTAACAGTTTTTTTATTTTTATAATTTTATTTATTTATTAAATTATTGTCTTATTATTACGAGGGGTGTCTTACTACTTTCTCTTCACTCTTAAATAATCGCCACACATTCTACTTCCTCTTCGTAGTGAAGTCTGAAGGATGTTCAAAACCCCATGAGGGGTTCACATCGTATCATCAAACACAGATGAGGATTATATATTTTTCCTCATTTTAGAACGATCGCTAGGCTATGTCATTCCCCTTCTTACTTATGTCCTGAGGACGTTCTAAAACACCATAAGGAATTAACATTTATCATCAACTATAGCCTAGGATCCTATCTACTCACTTTGAAAAGATCGTGACGCAATGTACCTCCTCTCCGTAGATGTCCTTAGGATGTTAAAAAACACCGCTATGAATTAATTCACAGTCTATTGTCAGCTACACCCGTGGATCCTGTCTTACTCTTTACTCTAAAATAATCGCCACACTTTCTACTTCCTCTTCGTAGTGATGTCTGAAGGATGTTCAAAGACCCCATGAGGGATTCACATCGTATCATCAACTACAGCTGAGAATTCTATATTTTCTTCTCATTTTAAAACGATCGCTACGCTATCTCCTTCTTCTTCGTACTGATGTCCTGAGGATGTTTAAACAACCATATGGAATACTCATCCTATCAAGAACTACAGCCGAGGATCCTATCTGTCTCCTCATTTTAAAACGATCGCCTTGCTATCTAACTCCTCTCTATACGATGTCTTAAGAATGATAAAAAACACCTTACTACAGTCATGAATCCTAACTTTATCTTGACTCAAAAATTGTCACCACGATATTTAAAAGCTATCGCAACGCTATCTACCTCTTCTCCGTATCGATGCAACAAGGGTGTTCAAAAACGTCACAAGGAATTCACATCTTATCATCAACTACTGCTGAGTATTCTTTCCGTCTCCTCATTTTGAAACTATAGCCACGCAATCTACCTCCTTTCCATACCATTCAAAAGAATCTAATAATGTTTATAGTTATCGTTAATAGAATCAATTTCTTTTACATCACTTTCACCTTTGCAAACAATGACTGATTTATACGACTCGAATACTTTCTTATTGATAAACAAACAGTCAGCGAAGTATAGTTGGATATATACATACACTTTAACCGTTTAACAATTAATCAAATTTGATCCTGGTTTTGACAGCCTAATTATGCGTAATTGTTCCTTCCTTTAAAGGATTCTTTGAGCTTTGACGTTCTAATCAAAATAATCTTAATAAACTTGGTCGTTCGCACCTTAGGATGTCTACTCGATACAACAGTTTTTTTGTTTGTTTATTATTTATTGAACAAGAAGAGAATTGTTAATCTATTAGTGATATCTTCGTGTAATTGATTTCAATCTTGTTTTTAGTGGTTGTGCGTTTAGAATATATTTAAAGCAAGTATAAATTAGATTCGTGTTTTGAAATGAATTTTACTTTTGAATTTTCTTAAGTTAAACAGTATGACCAATTGTCACCCTCCTAAAGAGAAGAGGAAGGAGAGAATGCAAGAACCTCATTGGTTTGATTTTAACACCATAGTGTGATTCAGCTTCAGGTTTAGTTTAATTGAAATCCTAATGTTAATGAAACGATAGATCGATAAGTGTATATAATCAATTAATAACCTAATAGGTGCAGAAATATTATAAACAAATTCTTGAAATCATACGTAAAAAAACACAACTCTAGGTCACGAAAATCTCAATATATTGTCTCTAATACGAGTGAGAAAATAATAATAGGTGGAATGTAATGTGGTCTTAAGAACCTTTCCGCACCCACTCGACCTTGAGAGATGGGGATGGTCTCACTGAAAAGCTTATGGTCTGTAAGCTAACTGGGTATTTTTGTAAATACATGTGTTACAGAAGTTTATTTGAAAAACATCTGATTGCAATCTTTATTTTAATTATTTGTTCTGCAAAGCTGAGAACAGATAATGAAAGTTGTGATTTAATTTTTATGTGCAGTGAAATGTTTTCACTGAATTATTCCGAGAGCCAATATTCGATGGGGGTTCGTTCCACCTTGGATATTAAAAAAAAAAAATTCCTTAACGATTCTGAAATAGCCAATCTCCTGAGTTGACTTTTGTACATAGCATATTAATAATAGTTTTAAAAAATATATAAAGTATAGAAAAAATATACAACAAATACAATTTTAGTGAACTGCAAATGATTGTTTTAGACCATAGGTTGATAGGTTGATTGTCCATATTAGTTATAATTTTAATTAAAAAATCAAACTTTTCATGATAACATTTGGTACGGTATGTTATTTCATTTTTATTAAACAAAATGTGCTGCATAAAGAATATCAGCCTATATATATATATATATATAACTGTATTAAAAATATATTGATGATTGATTGCATATATTTGTTTGTCAATTCATCGGTTTGATGTATTGATGTTCGACACGATTACTACACTCCACACCGCCTCCCTTAATGACTGTCAGATGATTCTGACATTGAAAACATGCATTTGCTTTCAGACGATTCTGCATTACATAAAAAACATACATGGAATAGGTATTTACTTAACTTTCAGTAGTTGTGTGTTGACTATATAAATCTAAGTTTACAATTTGTTTAACATAAGCTGTGCAAAAGCATTATCACGCATGCATAACTATTCACAGAACCACATCTTTATCATTGATGACAATAATTGTGATTTAATCTGTGACTTATTATTTTTGCATAAGTATTAAGTTTTCCATAGTGTTAATCCAGATTTTTTCAGTAATTTTTTATTATTTAATTTTCATCTAATTTTTGTGAAATCAGTACAATAAACTTCTTCTTTATCGTGTTAGTATTGTTTTTGGTTTAAATTTAATAAAATGTAACTATAATCATTAATACTGATTTTGAAAAATTAAACGATACCTGTTTTTGTTTTACAGTTCGTACTCTGATATATAAATGTATTTTAATTATTTTGTAAAACAAAATTACTTCAACAGTTTTTGTTAAATAATTACTGAAAATGTACATACAGAGAGACATTTTGAATGTAAACTCTTCTCAACTTTCTTACGCTTTATAAAAATACCTATTCGGGCCACACCTTACTGAATGTTCTGAACTATATTATATAACATAAAAAATTTAAATAATCTCTGGTGACTTAGAAGGTCAAATCTTAATTCATTACTTGTTGATATCAAGTAAAAGAAAGTACCGCACGATAATACTATCCATGTGGAATTTGACAATTATCTGTATTAATTACCTGAACTAATTTTAAGTTTTTTAATTACTGGAACTTTTAATAGCCTATTATATACAGTGCAATGGATTGTTTTGGAGAATACATCTTACAATAGTAGAAAACATTTGTTCAAAATCCCTTTTCCGACTTTAAGATATTCAATATTCCCAGGTGAGAGTACTCCACTGACTCAGACCCTCACTGTTGAGATATGGTCATGTGATTACCTTATCACATTTTACTAAGACTCGCTGTATTCCTAAAACTCTTGATTGACGGTATTCCTTACCACTGAATATCACAACAAGGGTCTATCACGTGTAACATAACATGTAACAACTTATTAATAAGAGTTCAACAATATGGTAACAACTAAACCAAGATAGTAAAACCAAGGTCACCTTAGGACCAGCAATAATAGAACTGTGAGTGTGTAACTTTGTTCGATCATGGTGTATTCACAGCATAGTTATTGTCTTCCTTACCTATTAACCTAATACGTTGAGATCTTGGCTACCGATGAGGGAGTGTATCTACTATTTTGTATCATGTATTATACTCTATCCAAGCAAGTTGTATAGTTATTACACAATGTGTAATTAATGAGTTCCAAATGTTGATTTTATCATATGATTATTTATTTTAAAGTTACAATGATTTCGATGTTTATATACGTTGAATTGGATTTATAATAGCAAATACCTCATACTAAAATATGAAAACCGTGTGAATATTGTTTAATTAAATAATCGTTTTCGTCTCATTATTTATTATTTTCTTAGTTTACTAAAGAGTGCAATTTGCAAAAAAACGATGTTGTTATATTTTCAGATAAATATGCGTATCAGGAAAAAGTTACAAAACAAACAAGATTTTTAAATAAATTGCTTAATTTTTTGTTTATTGAGCATTTACAAAACAAAAAGAGATATTTATATAGATATAATCCTGTATTCCTTATTTTTATTTCATAAACTAACATTTCCCAATCTTCATTTTATTTAACTTGAAGTCGAGTTGTAAAATATACTATTCTTCGTAAATTGAATAGAATTATTTATATATCATTCAAAATTTCTGAAATATACCACTTAAAATTAACGTAATCAATATCAAACAGTACACTTCAAAAAGTGTACAATGCTAAACAATCTCAATTAATTGCCCTGTGAGTTTTCTAATCATCTGTTATACATTTTATTAGTACCATATTTTGAGTTTACTTTGTACAACTACACTCCTATGTAAACATTATTTACATCTTTTCGCTATACCCTTTGAAACTATATTCTTCAAAAAACAAAATATATAAGCTCACTAGTTTGTATTTATTTTAATGTCAAAAATCTAATCAGTAATATTTATGACCAAAATACTTTTGAAAACCTTTAACTAATAAACGTATTCTCATAGTAAAATAAATAGTTTTTACTAATATGAAATTTCACAATTTGTGACCAAGAGTATTATTGAATAAATATAAATGTAAAACTTAATTTAATTAAAATTTTGATGTTAGGAAAAAAAAGTGCATTTTCTTTTATGGCAGATACCGTAAGATATGGTTTAGGTTATTTATAAAGTTCCGACAAAAATAATGCCCCATTTTGAACAAATAGTATTTCAATGTAAAAAAATTATAATATAATTTAATGAAAACAGTTTTCAATTTATTTCACATACTGTTATTAATTTTTGAAAATTATGTGGACTATATGGTGACTTTCACGATCTATACTTGTTTGCAACTTTGCCCTGAATACCTACAGAAACGGCGAGGCGATAGGTACAGATATACCGGTAACTCTAGTGGTCATTTCTCGGGGCATTGCAGCGATTTTTTGTCGAATAGCAGCTTTAAAATCACCAATGTTTCTTGGTTTCTTTTTAAAGGCTTCAGCCCTCAGATGTTTCCAGAAAAAAAAATCACATTTGATCGGTAACATGTCGTTATAATGATTGGATGGTAACTGTGGATGATTGCTCTTTATCTTCAAAAAGTATGGCCCAACTACTATAAATTCAGAAATATAATAACTAAAATTAAAAAAATGGTATTGCAATAAAACTATTGAGTAAATACTCCTTTCTCTACAACTTTAATTTAATTTTAGTCAAATTTTGCACAAACGTTTGGTTTTTCCACTTTCAATTTTGTTTTAAAAAATAAATATACAAACAATATATATTGTTGAATTTTGAAAAAAAAAATTCTTATCTGTTGATCCTGAATCAACCTGATTGTTGCTTTCTTCAGCTTGGTAACCTGTATCAATTGATACTAACTGTAGAGTCAGGAAATAGGCTGTTGGAATTTACACCCCTTTTCTCCGTAAAGAAAAGATTCCCTGACTTAATGAGATATGAATACCTTCAATTTATTGTAGTTGTTAAAAAAATAATTAATTTTGTATTTACGAAGTCCTTCTCCATATAAAAGATACGCAATATTTCAATTGTATTCTAAAAGGTATAACAGTATAATAATATATTATAACATTTTACACTGAAGTTTAACACTCTCTCGCTAATAGTCGGGCTGAATGGTTCAGTTTGAATAGTGTACAATTTTTCGCTTAAAATGTTACATTGAATATAGCACTATTTTATATATTTACGATATCAATTTTCAATGTTGACAAGACGACAAATGCAGCTGAAAAGAAAACAGCTCTACAAATACGTTGCTGTTACCTTTACTTACAAACAACTTAGATTTACATTAAAGTTATTTCATTTTAATGCGATTTAGTATTAATAACACTTAATTATGTTGAGATGTAGTATTCAAATTGACTAAATTATCCTACATAGTTCAAGAAAGGGAGTTTTTTGTAAAAATACGTTCAGCAGAGTTTAAAATTAACATTTAAAATAGGGTCTAGAACAACTAACCAATACTTTGCCTACTGAGAAACTAAAGAACAAGTAACTAAGATCACTCATAGATAATTTTTTAATGAGTTTTACAATACTTCATGATGGGAGAAAAGGGAACTGGATGGACAGAAGGTATATAAAAAAGAAGAAAGAAGAAAACGACAAAATAAGGAATATGAAGTAGGCAAGTTTTAAAATGGATGTAGAGTTTATTTATTAAGGATATTCAATTAATAGTGTTTGTTAACTTTAATATCAATTCCTTAAATGTTGAACATTAAAATCACAAATGTACCTTTCCTCAAGAGCAATAAATACTTAAAATTTGTATAGTACATTTAGTCTACTTGAATATTTATACTTCAGTAAAATGATTTATATATGCTAGTAGAAAGAAAGATAACTAATAAAACTGGAATACGTATATATTAAAAAAATTAATTAATGAGAAATATTATTCTTGATATGATTTTTATTTAGTATGCATATAAATGTGCTACAAAAAAATCTGTGAAAATATGCATCTCTTATAGTTTCAGAGGAAAAGACACATAATAACGGTAAAAATAGTATTGTCGTTATAGTATCGTCCCATGTCCCTTTAAGCTGATGTCATTACCCAACAAAAAGTGAGTATGCTTATTTAAAACTCGAACATGACAGTAAAAAAATTCGTAGTCTGTGGTCGTTACAAGGGGTAAATTGTATGAAATAAAAACTATATTCCTCAAGTGATTACTAGTTTAAGAGACAAAGAAACAGTGTTTGTGAGATAGAACCATTGTCGAATATTCTCAACAATGGTTTCGCTGTTGTCGTAAATAAACACATCCCTTTACTACGTCATCACCAGCAGGAATAAAATTACAATATATCTAAAGTGAACATTGAAATATCCGTGCTTATGACATTCACACGTGTATATGTATGTTTATTTAATAGTCTATATAAAATTAATGGAATCAGTTTAACAATAGATGTGACTCCGTTTACTTGCATGCGAAGACCGAATCTTCTTTAAAATAAAAAACCAAGAGAGGAAAATCATCACCAAAAAATGGGAAAACTACCAGGTCCGGAAGGAATATCTAACACAATCCTGAAAAATGTAATCGAAATATAACTTCCAGGCTGCATAATTCATGTGTGGGACACAGGACCTTCCAAAATATGCATAAAAGAAAAAACAAAATCTTCAGAAAAGTTGTGACAAGTCTCTAGAAAAGATTCTTACCATCTATTCACCCTACTGGACACAATAGAAAATATTCTATAAAGACTGATAGAGTACCGGCTAGAGACACGCATGGAATTGGAAAATACTCTTTCACAAAAGTAGTACGGATTCCTAACAGGTGGCTTAATCTTTGAGACAGTTAATTTGGCAAAACAATTAAGGGATATAAAAATAAATAAATAAAAAGTAAGCATTCTGTGCCTTCGTCGCTATCGTCGTTATTAATTCTTTCAATTCATTCAGGTGGTCAGATATCTACGATAACCAAAGAAGAAAAAATTAAACCACATCACTTGAGGATAATATTCTTGAACTACCTAAGCGAAAAGTTAATCAATTTTGAAGGTTAATATCAGAGAATAAATTAATTGTGGATCATTTCAAGAGTCCCGTCTGGGACGGTTATTTTGGAACATAACTTACAATTCTCTTTTTGAGATATCGTTGACCAGTGAAGTAAAAACATAAGATTTGCCGACGACGCTATTATAATAATGTAACCAGATGGTGATCTGTTTTAATCAAGAATAGATGAAACCATTATCAATGTCAGGAAATGCCTTGCCTACGAAAATCTAGAGATCCAGTTCACAAAAATGTTCTTGTCTCAAAAATAGATTCTACAGAAGACTGAGACTGCTCATTGAAGGAGTCCCCGTTTAGTTAAAAAGGCAACTTTCATACCTGGGAGGGAAGATAGACAAAGACTTGTCATTGAATGTCACACAAAAAAACCAGCCCTCAATTACTTCAAAACCAGGAGAGCATTAGCGAGTCTCATTCCAAACTTTTGATGGGTCATATAAAAGAAAAGAATACTGTTACCAAGAGTCATTTAAATGAAGATGGTGAATGCTAACCCTTCCTGTTATAAAAAGTACAAGAAAAGGATACGATCTTTCAAACTATATGCGGCTCTGAAAATTGTGTCAGCATATAGTATAGTTTCAGAAAGCGCAGCTCTTGTTCTCTCTGGAATTTATCTCACTGATCTACTGATCATGGAAAGTGGTAAGACTTAACACTATCTCAAAGACGTCAGGGGAAACCCACATGAAAAGGACAGAATAAACAGTCAGATAAAAGCCAGAAGTCGATCGAGACTCATACAGAGATGTACGTTGGAATGATGAGACTAGTAGAAGATGGACGCAAAGATTACTAGATATGAAAAAGTGGGTAGGTAAAAATAGGATAAATAGGATTCTATTTACACACATTTTTACTGGTCATGAGTGTTTGAGATTACTTAAAGAGAATAGTAGTATTAGTAGTACAAGTAGTAGTAGTAGTAGTATTAGAAGACCAAAAATGCCTACTGCAACAGTTAGTTGTGGTCACGAATAATAATAACATATCTGAATGACTAGCTGATAAGACAAGTAGCGAAAGAATTGACGTCAGACAATAGTGTTACAATCATGTTGAAAGATGAGAATAAATCTTGAGTCATTGAAGTAAACTTTACACACATAATAAAAAATCAGGTGGTATTTATAACACCAACTAAAAATCACTTAGATTATAAAAAACCGCCATTACTTAACGTTCGCTTTAAGAATAGCTCTGACTTACTAACCAAGAAGTTCTTTTGCTAGTCTTTGACAAAATTTAACAATATCATAAAAGTGATGTGATTTTAGTGGGTCATCAAAAGTACATCCCTTGTTAGACATAAAGTATAAACAATGAAATAAAATAACAATATTTTGAAATAAATTTACAAGGGGAACAGATAACGGTATCTTTCTCCATCATCTCTTAAATTTATACGTGACACTACTGACAAATTTTATTAGCAAAAAATGTATACAACTAAATTCTTTCAATTTTTGTATAATTTATTGTAATTTAAGAAGGTGAGAAAATATTTTTAATTGATGATAAGTTTATAACAAATCAACAAAAAATATTAATTGTAATTTATAAACGTGCCATGCATTTAAGTTTGTCATCTAATTACAAATATTGATATTTTGCTTATCTATCACGTCAAGAATTAAGACATTAAATTAATGAAAACACAGGTAAAATCTGCAGAAAAGACTTAGACCATTCGACTGTAACATCCAAATTTCATAAATGAATCTGCAGACAAATTATCCACTCGTCTTCCATAGCTTCAACATCCGTCCCTTGACAGGTGCCGGCACCTAGCGACTTTCTCCAAAAGTAAGCATCGCGTGATATATGCAAGCGCAAAGTCCAACTACTGGTCGGGCGATCTGATCTAAAACTCTTTGTCAGTCTACCTGTAATTACTCACCATGTACAACAAACCTTCATAGCTCCGCTAGTTTTTTTTTTTTTTCTTCGTCACAAAAAATTCATGTTTCAGTTTCATAGATAATATGTTAGTCTACAAATTAGTGTTCTTTAGTGTTCAAAAATGTTGAGTAAATTTTTTTATTTTCACGGCACAAGTTCACGTAAACTGCGACAGGATTTTCCAGGTATTCAAATTTACAGATTTTATCATATCATAATTTTTTGTTAATGTTTTAAAATAATTTGTTAATTATCATTTATTCATTAAAATATGTATTTCATGTTTTATTTAATATTCAATATTTTTTTTTCTTGAAACTAAATAATTATAAAAATTTTCATTTCTTAAAACATACTTTACAAAACCTTGAGCAGTCACATATTAAGTTTTGAGCAATTATGTGAAATTAGTGCAAACTAATGTTGAACATTAAACAATCAGAATATCTTATTGAACATGTCAAATATAAAACTATTAAAGAAATCTCTTCTAGATCAGAATATTCGTTTTACAGATTTTTGCAGATTTTTGCAAGTTTCATACAAGCTTTGTTTTAAACAAAACTAAGTATATATAAATAGCTTTATAATCATCTAAGAAGCTTTAATTATAATCTTAATGAATTTCTGTGATACAATCAATATTCTCTAATTTTGACAAATAACCAGATATTTTTAATAAAGAACATTAATGCTACAACATGTCTGATTTTGCACAGACGCTAAAAAACGTGTTTTTTGCTTTAGCTAATACGCTGGTTGGAGAAATCTAGCAAATCTTGTTTCATATTGCATACACCAGCAAAAGCTCATAACATGTTTCTGCCTGTTTACAAAACACGTTTCGTATAATAGATCTACAAACTTTCAAGTGCACAAAAGTGATGTTTTCCTTAAAACTGACTCTACAGAACTTTGTCTAAACTTATATTGTACATGTACCTAAATTGCTTCAGCGAATGTGTGTTTCTTAAAGCTGTCATTTAAATGTAGTCTTGTGTAGCTATTTATAAATTATATAAAAAATCATTGGGTGGAGCCTGCATGCAAACTTTTCGGTCCTAGCAACCTCCAAGAGGTTATTTTCTAAATTAACAAAAATTGACGTCAATTAATAAAACTTCAATATTCAAAATTTTCTTTTTTTTTATAAACTTCTCATTTTATAACAAATTCTTTTATTTAAAATATATAAGTTTATTGGCCAATTTAGTATTTAAGAAATTTAACAAACAAGTAATATTATGTAACATTTAGTCTAGTGATGATCCTGTTTACAATTGATATAAATTTTTGAATTTAAAACATCAAACTCATTTATAAATCTTTTCATTGTTAAATTCTGTAACTGTTTTAAAAACTATCATCTCATAAAGTAAAAGGGGGGAATAAATATCAGAATCTTTTCATCTTTTTATATTGTAATTTTATATTAAGGGCGTATAACCTTTTTTTTTATTTTAGGATTAATTATAATCCTGTTAATTATTAAGCTGTGCTCATTATTTTTTTTATTGTTAAATTTTGTAACTGTACATATAAACTAAAATGGGGGAGATAAATTTTCAGAATCTATTGATCAATTTCTTTTTTAATGATTATATGTTACATTAAGGGCGTATAACTTTTGATTAATTATAATCTTGTTAATCATAAGCTGTGTTTATGATGATTTGTCTCAGGATGTCTTTTAATTTGTAAATGATAAAATCTGAACCGTCGAAATTCCTTCTTGTTAATAAATTTGAGCCTTGTTAATCACTAAATTTGTCTTTGTCTTTTTTTTATTTTTATTTTCAAACATTGTTACCAATTGGTTCCGCCTTTTCTTAAATTTAAGTCCCCTGGTAACACGACTTCGTCAACTTGTATCACAATAATCCAAATTTACATTTAAAACTGTTTAAAGCATTTAATGTTCAAAGGATTTAATAATAAATAACATACTGAGGTTGTATTCCTAAATGTAATTCCAGTTTGTGGTAAGTCTCATGGGTTGAGTTATGCGATACACATTGATGTCACGCTAATAACGTTAAATCCTTCAGTCTTCATCAAAGCTTTGTTTTGAAAGTCTAATGCTAGGTCTAATGCCTTGTACCTCAAAAGTTTCTTTTACGACACTAAATAATTTACCATTATAAGTCTTATATTTTAATTTAATACCTGTCTACTATATAGTAATAAACCACATGATACTAAAATTGTCTATTTACAAAAATATTATAACTACATGTCGATTATACGATAGTACGAATGTGAAAAACAAAATTTATTGTTTAAATTTAATTCCATAGATAAATAAATGGAAAATTCTGTTGAATTCCAACAAATATACAGCAAATATAGCATTCGGGTAAGTTAATGACACTTTCAGATTATTCAGTTTCATAATAGTTAAGTTACAAATTACAAATTACAATAATTAAGTAAAGATAACAGATCAATAAATAAGTTTGATGTAGGCTGCTAAATATTTACTAATTTATTTATATAGAACTATAAGTGACTTTACTAGACTTATGTAATTTTAAAATTGTATATTGATTTTGTAAATGAGGGAACTACAAACCTTAGCAGTTAAAACACATAACATGTAGCATTGATAATTTCGTAAATATCACGAAAAATGAATTGGAGTTTTCTTGGAAACTTGAAGAGAATATTATCAAAATTTAACGACGTAAGCTGTGTGTTAGAGTAGTACAGTTCACGATCTAGCAAAATTAATCATAGGTTAAATAAAATACCCCATAATAAGCTAATAATTATTGAATTATAAAACCACAATATAATTTATTTAAGTACATTCTTTTTAATTTGAACATCCTCCTATTGTTCACAATATGAGTGACAGAAGTATGCATTCAAATCAGTTATGGACGTTCTAACAGATGACCAATAATAGGTGACCATTATAATTTTATAATATAAATGTGATTTCTCAGATTTTTTTATTTCGAAACTCTTTAATTGCACTACATTGAGAATATTGAATTTTTATTGGAATTGCAACTGCTATAACTGTTTTGTCAAGAGAAGAAGGTTATATAATTTCAATGAAAGATATTAACAGTATGAAAGAAGAACAAATTAAAAAAGTTCAGACTATTATGATTAACCAGAAACACTGCCCGACGGTTTCAGTGGTAGCTCCAGTTTGAAACTGTTATCTAGTTCCTAGGTTAATATGAGACTAAATCTGAATATTTAAATAATATATATAGCAGAACCCACTCCACCTCTCTAGCATCTTTATGGTGGTTATACATCTCTACAATATTGTAATTCCGAACCCTGAAATTAGAAACCCATATCTGTTTTTATTTATATGCAATAAATATAGTGGGATAGACGTTTATTCCAAATTTATACAGTCACATTATGCTATCCCAGCTAGGTTATGATATTTGTTTTTTATCATTTTTTGCTTAGAGATAAGTGATAATACATTTAATAGATGACTTCAATTTAATAACTCATTCATTATAAAGAGTACTTATTAATATCAGAATATAATATTATTGTATTAAGAGCATCATTATTATAATAGATATCTATCGACATATTCTTCTTTTTTTTTACCAACTATAATGAATGAATGATTGACAAACTATTCACATTAAAATTAGTTTAATTTTACAGATTGATGCCGAATGTGGGCAAACAAAGCGTCTAATAATAAAACGAAATATTCAGTTAGATTTGATAACAGTGTTGAACCTGCGTTAAGTTGTTGCAGCAAGAAAATAGTAAGCTACAAGGATTGAAAGCCAACAAGCTTATTAGCTGATGGAAGATATCTGGTAATGACAATTTAATTGTAGAAACCGATAATTCTAAGTTCAAAATAGGATTTAGGTAGACGTAAAATAAGTATAATAATAGCTAATACATTTATGATAATAAGCTTTAGGTGCTTAACATGCAAAATTAGATCGATCGCTAAATTAACTACATGATGATGTCCAAAGCCAATACTCAATACAAATCTGTTTAGTCTGGCATGAAATATCTATTCACTCCATGAATTAATAAAGTAAATGTGTAATTATCTCTAGTTTGCCATACATTTCCAATTAATTTTATCAACACAAGTTCATACTCCACTGAGCCCTTTTGGGAAAAACTCTATGAATATTTAATGCATTTTACAGAGGTGATAGATTATTGATTTTAGTTTAACTAAAGTCATGTTTGTTTTATGATAATATGAGCAAATTAATCCTCTCCTAGAGGAATTCCAGTCGTTGTTTCATCCTGTTATAGCTAAACCTGGATGAACGTAGGAATTTCAGTTAACGGTAGAGATTAATAATTTTACATCATTGTTGTTGTTTCTTATATTATAAATAATTATAATAATATTTTTACAATTTTAAATCTAATATAAAAATATTTATTGCGATACGGGTCGGAAATCATTTACATTTTAATATTTCAAAAGTACTATTAAGTTTTTTAATCTTTTCATATGTGTTGTTCCTTGTTTTTGTAAAAAAAAAAAAAAAAAATTAAATTAATAAAATGTTTCTTATTTGATTAAAATTATACTACTTATAAGTTTGAACACCGCCAGACTAAAATAAACACCTCCCTCTGTTTTCAACAATTTTTGATTTAACGTGTTGATTATATAAGTTTAAACAATTATTGGATGTAGAAGAACGAGAAGTATACAATAGCCAATGACTGTTTTTGTAATAACTGCCACTAGGATGGTATTTGTGAATTTATATTTTAAAACGGGGCCGTTTGTGGAGTTTTAAGTAGTTGTTTTTATTCTCATACTTGTAGCTACGCATTTATAAAATCTATAACATATGATTTTAATAAATAGTTAAGTTCAAAATTGAAAAAGTTAAATTATTAACATTATAAATGAGAAAGTTTCAAATTCACAAAGATATTTGAAAGCCCTTATACATTAAAAAATTTATTCACAAAATAAGACACTCTAACTTTTGCTAACTTTGAAATTCTTCACTTAACATTTACTTCTATAAATGTTAAATGGAAAAGTTGTATGAATTCAAGATATTATAACAATTCATTTCATTCAATTTTACTGCTGAAAAAGTAAAGTTTAGTATTAATTTTAAAATCACAAGTTTTAAAACTATTGTGAAAATTTTCATTTTTAGAATTATATAGAAAAGTTTTTAGGACAATTTACTCATTCATATTCTTTAGTAAATTGTGTCAGATTATTTCAGTTACTACATCCTATTCGTTTTTTAGTTTACTTAGAAAGTATGAAAATAATGTTTAATAATACAAACATTATAACACATAAACATACGATTAATTAATGGCGGTTAGCATTTAAAAAAAAATTTAAGCAAAATCAAACCTAACATGTATGTGTATCAAAACCGTATATATCTGAAACAGTTACACAGCATTTGGTTAAAAGTGGGTTACGTCGAAAATTTCGAAAGAATAGAAAGGAAAGAGTAAATTTTGAAACACTGGAAAATGTAAAAGATCTTTTTAACAATATTATGTTAATTTATGCAAAATCTCCATATTAAACCCCGTACTAATTATCATGGTTCTAACATTTAGTTTAGTTCACAGTTGCATAGATTCTACGTTCTATAAAGTATCATTTTTATTTAAGATATTTTTATGAAGTGAAAAACATATCTGACGTGTCAAATTTAAACTGAAATGGTGACAGCTAAAACTATTATTAGTGTTGTTGATTTTATTCTATGACTTTACTTTTTACTAATATTCACAGAAATCAATTATTAAAAAAGCAATATTTTGATTTTTTTATATGTAAATGTCAGTAAACATTTGAAAACAATAAACTACCAATGTATAGTTAAATGGGGTCAAATTGCAATATTATACCGTAGTATACGCATAAAACCCAGGCCTACATTAGCCATAGCGTTGCATCTATGGAGGAAGCTATATCTCTTTCCTCCAGAGGACATTAACAAAATTTATTATCTTTCAATAAAGATAACTTCTCCTCCTTTCAAATAATGATCCTGGTTCCACTTAACCCCAAGTTTTCACAAGCTCTATTTATTTGATAAATGACATACGATTGAACAAACTAAACATACTTTTTCTAACAATTTAGGAACACATTTTAAGTTACTTAGATCAACCAGAAACCTATTAACTTTTACCGGATATTATGTCAGTCTATACGGTTAATATTAAACCACACAAGTTACGTGGTAAAATGTTACATCTTAAAGTAATTTGTTTAATATTTATTCTCAACTTTGCTTTGCTAAACTGATATAAATAGGTTATAATTTAGTCTAGCAGTACAGTTATTGTATAGTTCGAGACACTTCAGTATGTACAAAACCTTAGTGTTTTCCCTTTCACATGTACCTTTACTCTTTACTCCTACACGAAAGCTATTCTAATGGAATTTCCTTTAACTGTCAAATTTTTGTAAAATGGAGAAACCATTAATTATAAGAAAAATCTACGATATAGTAAAAATAAATTTTTAACTATCTCTTTATCCATATAAACCTATTAAATTGATGGTTATGCCATTTTTTACAACAGGAAAAGTGTCACTTCTACGTGCAGTAAATTCTAAATGTAGAATTCTATATATAATGAAATAAACAATAAGTAATAAGAAGCCAAACACGTTTTTTTGTCTCATTCAATTGGTATCAATGAAGTTTTGATGTACAATTAAACTAAAAATGACGGAAAAACGAAAAAGTTACAAAGCATGATATATTGTAAAAAGGCTAAAATGGTTCCAAATAAAATGACCTTATCTGGTGTAGAAGAATATTTAGGCAATGAAATATTTTTGAACTTTGGTTCAAACTAATGAAAAAGTATTTAGCTATTTTTCTACTGTTTTGAATATCAACTGTACAAAGTGTTTTAACTGCTTTTCTTGAGATTATTATTTTTACTTTTGAAAGGGCCAACTTTTAAAAATTCATGAATTCTAACCAGACATTTTGATGACATTTATTCACTTTATTTTCGATTCGTAGTTCCTTACACCAAAATTCCGTCCAATAAAAATTGGACACCGGAGTTAAATCGTTTAGAATTCCTGTAGTCTAACTTTGTAAGTTTATCTCTTCCCTTTCTTCAACGTACTCCTTCCAACTTAGAGATAGTTTTGAAAAGTTAATAGCCACACAATTAGTTACATTCCTGTTAGTTTTACTCACCTAGCAAAGGTGACGATGACAGATCTTTTGGACTTTAAATAGCAAGGGTAAAATAATAAACACTCATCTAGCATTTCGAGTAGGGAGTAGTCGGTATTGTAACAAAAAACGAATTCGACCTTTGCTTTAAATGATCTTCACTGGTTTTGTTTTGTGTGTGTTATGACGATATTAAACGTAAATTACGCAAAGATACAATAGGGAACTCATTTAACAAAGGTATATAGGGTTTTTGTCTGCTTGTTGACGTATTTGAAACCACTGTACTGTAGATTATCTTAAATGTATCATGCGTTGTAAAATTCAGGTGTCATTAACAAAAAAATACATGTTTAGTTAATCGTGTTCAAACCCCGTTTAAGTATATCATGTCATTTACGGATTTTTCCAATAATATTAGAAATCTGTTTTACAACTACTCCGGATTAAACTTAACAATTTTAATGCTGTCAACCAATTCTTTTTGAGGTAACGTAAAAAATATGTCCAAAACAAACATAAATGTTTGGTCTAGATTTCTTTCTGACGAGCTCAAACTTTAATAGCTTTTATGAAGGCAATATGAAACTATCCATTATTTCAATATTTGTTTACTAAGTAATTGTAACGAAAACTTACATAAAAGGAAACTAAATCTTAAAGTAAAAGTGACATTAGTGATAATATGTAAAATAAGATTTGTTTTGACCAGAAGCAGAAGGACTAGCGTGTGACAAAATTTGATTTATTTGCTAATTAGTATCGACACGATATTACCAGATTCTATATTCGATAGTATAACTAATTCTTAACTCTGTACACAAAATGTTTTTTTTTTTTTGCTAAGTCGTGAAGTCTGGTAATCTTTACACTACAAACTTCATGTCATTTTCTGGTCCCTATCGCCATCTTAAAGTGAATATATTGGTGGTGTTAAGGGAATTTATTTGATTATTATGAATAGAAGCGGGTTTTACCCCATAGACACCTCAGCATTAAGGTTTTTTTGTATTAATATATAATTAAATTTACATCTGCTGTGATAATGTTTATATATTTTTTACAAGTTTTGTTTACTAAAACAATTAAATATATGTTAAATAAATATCAATTTTTTTTTGTTAGACTATACATGAAATTCAAAACACAAAATATTGTTTTCAATTTCCTGTTCTCGTTCACGCATTTTACACCCTCAAATGCTGATTCTCAAATTATAATAATGAAGTTTTTTTTCTGTTTTAAATATTGTAGAAAACGAAACATTACACTGAGGTATTTAGTAAATCTGAAGGAATTTGTGACGTAAAATTAATTTACTTTTTATCAAGTTATAACCTGTTTAACAAAAATATTGTATTATATGATCATTTGTTCTTTAAACCTTTTTCTAGTTGTTTAATTTAAGAAAAAAAAGTTGTCTAATTAATTCTTTTTACATTCCACAATCAGTAATAAAGTTAAGTTTATGCTCTAGAAAAAAACTTTTCGCACAATTATGACTTTAAGATATTTCCTTTCAATTAACATAACATTTTACAATTCATGTACATAATTAACATTCCTTTCATATTTACAAAAGAATATAATAATTCTTAAAACTATCGGAAAATTTAGGAAGCTAAACAATTTAAAATTTATATTTTAGTGTAGAAGTTAAAATTTTAGTTTTAAAAACTAACTAATTCCTCAATTATAAATCAATTAATCTTTTTGTTTAAACAAGTATCATTTTGGCATTGAACTCAAGATACAAAATTGAGAAAAATTAAGAAAAAACTACTTCCGATTTTCACATTATTGTTATTGGTATTATTTTGAATTTATATTCTAAACATCGTAATAAATTTGGTTAGAATCAGGAAGGAGGATAAATACAAATTTTTAATGTAGTTACTGATTAACATACTTGTTTACCAAATTTAATGAAAAACGATCAAATTAATTAATTATGAAATTTAATGTCTACGAAAAGTCTCCAAGGGTCCAATATCAACTAAGATAGATAAAAACTTATTATTTAACAAATAATGCACAAAACATTGACCCATTTTTAAAACCTTGTAAAAAAGTTGTCAATGAAAATGATTGATGGAACCCATTTTTGAAAAAAAAATTATATATTAAATAAGGCCCTCTACTAAGTTCGTTTGTCCATAACCATAAACAAGTCCTCACCATAAATCTTATTCTATTATAATTCACATTTCAATGACAGCAGGCTAAGTTAATAATTGTTTGTTACTAAACCGTGACATTTTTGTATTTATGATTTTTTTTCAATTAGGTTTGGGTCATTAATCAAAAATTTTATATTACCTCTTGAAATATTCATTTATTTATTTTTATTGATAACTCGTAAAATTAATTTTTGTGAGAAATGGCGACTAATACGTTTTATTTTGACCGTTAAAGTATGTCCAGCGAAAGGTCCAGCGAAATTTGATCAAAATTGTTGGGATCGATTTTATATATTTTTCTCTTATATCAGCTATCTCCAGATAAATCAAAAAAAAAAATATATATGAAAATACCCGAGTATGGCAAAATAATCCTATATACCAATTTAAATTAAAAGTAATGAGTTTGTTTGTGCTGCGTAGGCCTAATGCCCAAAACACTGTATTTGGTCCAGAGGACATCACAATTTATTTATTCACAAAAACTGAACATAATTTTCTTCAATCAAATAAATTATTCTATACCACGTATACTTGAATAGATTTATCTAAGTATTATATATACGGTTGTAGATTATCTCTGAAACTTCTACAAAAAAAACTAATAATGTACATTAATTATATATAATCTGTAAATATAGTGTAAAACTAAAAAAACTTGTAAAAAGACCATTAAATACGTATTTCATGACCTAAATATGCATTGCATTTCAATCAAGCGTATTGTGAGACTTAAACTTAACTAAATATGTAACTATTTAATAAAATGTGAAAAATTAAATTTTTCAATTTATTTTTGACCCGTTCAATCACATTAAACCGATATAAAACCGACGAATAAAGCTTTGAAATAAATAATGTATTTAAATAATAAAAGTAAAGATATGATTTCTATATTTAATATTTTACATTGCTGTGGTGAAATGAAACTTTGTTGTTTGAATATTACAAATTCGTTGATGTCTAACGAAAAGAAAGAACGTTGAAAGTTTTCTGACTGAATTGAAAACTTTACCATTATCTTCTGAATGTAAAGATGAAAATAATACATTATTCAGTCTACTTGTTTTTTGTTACGAATTCAAACTATTTTAATAAAAGGTGATGTTATATATAAAAGTTTGATTTTTTTGACAAAACTTAAGAAGTAAATTATTCCCAAGTTTAAACTACGATCTAGAAGTTGAATGTGAATATAAAATCATTGGTGAGAATCTTTTAACTGTATCATCCACTTTACTTTTGAGACCGCCTGCCTAAACTAATAAAACCTAATTCTATATTCCAGAATGTCCTGATAATTCATTAATTACAATTATTTGTTGTCTTTCTTACAACACGACATTTCTCCACTTTCATTATTTTTATTGACCAAGTTTTTCATTACCGTTTAAATATTCAGTGTAGTTCAAATTTTTTAATTTATTCTCGCCTTACAAAAAATATGATTTCGCACATACGTCCTCAAAGTCTAATGTCAAGAAATTGATGTCAGTTAATCAACCCTAGTTTATAGGTTGAGTGACAAATCCATTTTTGTTACAGTTCGACCAAAGTTACGTTAATGAAATATATTCTAAGAACTTAAACTTAAAAAAAACATATATGTTCTAACAATTTATTAACCTTTTCACTAATAACAAGAAACCGTTATGCTTTTGAATTGATGAAATAGCTGGTGTAACTTCTACTGTGGTCAAATATAATCTCGATAATGGTGATATTATTACCACGTATTGTTTTACAAAAATTAATACCAAAGCGTGAAATTAATTCATACTTCAGAAATCTAAATTTGAAATATTTTAATACTAATCAAAGAATAAATTAATGAACATTATTGATCAAAAAATAATAATCATAAGAATGAAAATATTAATTGGCGGAACTAACAAAATCTTCGTAACAATTATCAAAATGAACAGATTAATCAACAAAATTAAATTAGTAAACGACAATTTGATCATTATGAATAAAACAATAATAGTAATAATCGAAACGACAATATTAAATCATAACATTGAACATGTATGATAACTAATTCAATCTGTGTATATAATGGGATTCCAAGCATGTCAATCCGAAACTCATGCTGAAAGTGTATAAAAGAGGCACAAAAGTTATCTACGCAGAATCGGTTTTTATACACCAGACTTTCAGTGTAGAAAAGTAGCGAAACGTGAGAGAGTTCTCAGCACAAAATATCTGACTGCATAACTTCGAGCAGGATACAAATTTTGCCCTTTGGTGAACTGTGCAGGTCAGAAAAGATAGGAGAAGAAGATAACATCATCCGAAGTATGTCATGGTTTTCTAACAAACCTGCCACTGAATTGGAATGAAAAGGGTCCTGTGAATTAGCGACCTGTGAATTAGGGTACACAATTAACTTGATAGCTGTTAGGTAAAACCATGACGGGAATCCTGCCTTTCCTACAAAAAATAAAGCACGAAGATAATCCCGCATATTACGTTTAAAGGGGATTAGAGAGAACTTCATAAATTGAGCCGTACCTTCTATGAACAATTGATAATTTTTACAGTAAATAGTTATTTGTTGTTAATCAAGATAGATGTTCATTTCATAAAAAAGTTCAATAAAATTCTCTTATTATATCTTTAATAAGTATAAATAGGTTAACAAAATATACACTACTATATGTAATATTCAATTCAAAAAAATACAATTTAGAGAAAGACTTGCATTATTTCTCTATAATAATTATATGATTTTTTTATGGTCGAAAGTTGCGATTTTTATTGTACATCTCAATATCTTAACTGATTTAGCGACAAAAAAATATAAGGACAAAATCTGTTTAAATCCCTCAACACTGAAATCATCTACAATTTCTATAGGATGATGGGCATTATAAACCAAATGCAAGCCTCTAACATATTTGTGTGTGATTATATTGTAATTACATATTTAAACATATGAAGTACGATTCTTGAAAAAAGTTTCCCAATAACTTATTTTGGAAAATCTGTCTGGTTTATTCATATAAATATTTTGATGGCAAAATAAATGTTTTCCTTCATTAATGAGTATAATAAAAGATTTTGATTAAACAAGGTTTTACGAAAACGGCAAGGGTACGGATTGTTTACAAAAATAAAAGGCGGGGTGTTTGAACGCTATACTTTGATTTTTGTTAAATGTATACTTTTACAATCTATTTATATTAGTGATAAGAATAAGTTTCACCATGGAATAAATGCAACTATCTTTATGTCCATAAAATGCAATTAACAAATAATATATTAAACAACTAAAGCGTCATAAAGCTTAATAATTGTAGAGATATCTTAAGAGTAGTAACATTATTAATTGTCAGAAATATGTTTGAGGTAAAACAACGAGATTAAACACGAAATGAACCACTATATAAGTAGAATCTATGATAGCAACAACAACAAAAAACGATAAGTAGGGAGGACCAACAGGAGACGATTTTTATAATGTAAAGTTATCAGTCAGCTCTGTAGTGATGTATTAATCAGGATTCTGGGTTACTTTACTTGAGAATGGCATCTTTAAACTTTACCCAGAGAAAAACACTTCAAAATTATTTCCAAACCGAGATTATCAATCAATTACTAGCAATATTTGGTATTACTATTAGTGTTTTCTGATTTAGGATTCCTCAATAACTTTTTTATTAGGATAACTTTTCAATCATGGGGAGGGAGTAAGTCAGTATGAAAAGTATCTGACATCCCTACTTCTTTTAAACCTTATTGAAGACAATACATATTTCCAAGAGTGTAGGCCTATACTTTTGTAATATTAAAATCTTTTAAAATCAGGGAAATTACAGGTGGAAAGATTGTATTGTAATTGATTTTATTATTTTTTGTCATAATTCGTATAATCAATAGTCTTTTATTTTTATCATTATTGGGACTCGAAACAAAGGTTTACCGTTGAGGAAAATCCTATTATAGTTGAAAGGAAAAAATATAAATATGTCAATAAAACAAGACACTAATTGGCTTGTCAACCCCTGTCAATTTCGGCACAGGAACATTTTAATTTTAATTGTCTTTCGTTATTAGTCTGAGAAAAAAATGTTACATTAATTTAGTCGGTATTAATATGATCAGGAAATGAGTTTTATATCAGAACACAACTGATGTGAATTTGAGATATTTTACACCAAAAAGTACATTTAATTTGACAATTTTAAATATCAATATTTTTACGTCATAATGTTGATAGAAAATAACGACGATAATTTTATTCTTTTAAATGTGTTGAAATATGCAACCTTATATGAAGAAAGGACTGAAAATGTTTTTAGGTAATACACAATTTAAACAATACAACGCAAATTAAGCTTAAAATTAAATATATTATAGCAAAAAGAAAAACAGTTGAAATTAATAAATTAATCAAGTTAACATATTTATAGTTTTGTAAAGCTTTACTTGTATTTCATGTCGATTTAAAAATAATAAAATCCTATTAAAATTTCCTAACCGGACTATGAACGTTATTTATTTAAAATTTAAGAGTTAATCTACCTAATAATAATTTATTGCTTTCAAATTAATCAATGAGAGACATCGTTTTGGTTTCACAGTCGGAACATACTGCACTAAAAAAATATACGGAGCTACTACTTTATAAATCTTTTTTATTTTAAAAACCAAAAATTATTATTATAAATGTTGGAACATTTAATTTTATTCAATGTAATTTTTGAACACAATCATATAAACTATTTTAAAATTGTTCTTTTGATGGTAGTTTAATCTCAACAAGTTATGTTCATGGATTAGTATACGCATAGCAATAAATGCCCTTTCTCGTTACAAAAGAAAAATCTTACTTTGAAAAAAAGGCATTGTTTGTTGAAACTGATCGATACTAAATTAACTTGTAAAGAACTCAATATGATTTTAAGAATGGAAATGTATAAATAAATCTTAAAATTATGCCATTAATAGTATGTTTCAAATATGAAAAGTATTTTTTTCTAACGAATATGGTATAATATTAATATTATAATAATCACAGCCTAATGGTATTATAACAAAACGAGAATCACAATTTGACTACCATATCAAAATATATGTAAATATTTTTGATTTCGTCTTTTTAAGTTGGAAACATTACAGAACAAAAAACAAAACTTTGTATAAGATGATAAAGATCACGATGGATATAACATTTACATAATACGATAACACATTTCCCTCTTTTTATAGTTTTACATTTATGTTTATCTTTTACAACAAGCAGTAACATTAGTTTCTTTATACTTTTAAACTGTTCACCTACTAAATTAACAACTTCCATTACATATATCATAATATTTTTTTAGCAACACTTTCAAACATTTCTACATACAAGATATCTGGATCAGTTGCAATAAATGTTCAAAAACTCATTGGTTTTTTGATATTATAGAAAAAAGTAAACTTTGACACTATCACTTTTAACTTTTACCACACCTTCAAAATCAGCATAAATTATAATATTGAAAAAATTATGATGATAATTTTTAAACGTTAGAATTGATCTTGATTTATATTTGGAATCAAACGTAATCTGCACGTATGGATTAATTTTAAATATATTTATGACATGATTTTATATTTTAATTTATTTCTCTCGTCTTTGATAGTAAATCAACAGACAGAAATTGTATGTTCTTGTCCACTTAACTTTGAACTTATTAGTCTAGAAAATCACTTATATAATATTATTGTCAATTTTTATTTTACCTTTTATTAATATCAATTGAAATTGGTTTTCTTTTTTAATGTCAAAAAGTCTAAGATCAAGCACTGCATCATATTTAGTAAGACCAAATACTTTTATCGTTTTCACAAATAGCTTATCATGTTTATGTAAACAATAATTGTATGCACTTATTAAATCTAAACCATGGAGCCCAAAGTGATGATTTCACCGGTGGAAATGCATATTCACTAGGTTTAAAATAACCTAATTTATTCTTCATTTTACCATAACAAGATATATGTTCAATTAATGAACCAAATGGAATTATTCAACTACTAAAAGTATGTAAAATTCAAATTTTGTATAATTGAAATGAATTATTTTGAAAACAAAAACTTATACATAATAAATACCTGAATACTTATCTATGTTTGTACAAAGTGACAACAGTTGAGATGTCAGATAACAGAATGATATTGTAATAGAGTCAGAGAAAGCGTAATTTATACACAAATTAAACGGATAAAACTAATGATCCAAAAACTGTAATTATTGACCCGTAAGTTCAAGAAACCATTGACGTAAAACATATTTCTTAGAAATACGGAATAACTAATGATCCGTAAACTTTAAATAAAATAAAACTCGAACACAAGATTTCAAAAAATAAGTTTACTTAATCAAACACGTTTCAACGCAATTTCGCCATCCTCAGTAATACATGAGCTACAATAACTAAACTATAACTAACAGTTTTTTTTAAATAATTTTAATTGAAAATTATATCTCGTATCGCTTATTACCAGTTAATCTCGTCCACTATTTTCAAAATTACGGTCATTCAAGTTATGAAAATAATCATGTGTTGGTTAACTTTGACAATTAAAATGATTGAAATCGCCATGTGAAGAAACATTAAAAAATAATTTAAAATAAATATATTCAACTTTAAGATTTGAGACGGTTCAGTAAATTATGGCAGGTAGAGTTTCCTAATGTATTTCATAAGGGATGTGTGTTGTTTTGCACAACATTTTACATTTCACATATTGCGACAACCGCAGTAGTGGCTGCAATAAAAGGTATTATTTAATTAAATTCATTCTTGAGAAGTATATAAAGCATTTTAAAATAATTAAACAAAACACAAAACCATTACTTAATTAAAATTATTTCTTATAATTAAATATAAAATAAATATTTTAAAATTTGCATACAAGAGAAGAAAAAAACTAATCTTCTCATTTGATTAATAACATGTGAAACAACAAACAAACATTATAATGAAATATAAAATACATATCAATGGAATGTAATTAACATGGCATATATGAACTTAAATTGAATTTACTGTTATACACTATAATTTGTTAAGTAAACAAAGTAGAAAGTTGAGTTTTCTTTAAAGAAACTGAATAGATTTTTGGATGGGATTTGATATCAAAGCACAATATTGATTAGTCAAATTCTCTTTTTATTCAAATTTTAAACCCGCCCTCGATTGGAATGATAACTTAAAAACAACTTGGAAATCATTGAGGCAAGAAATAAGCTTGTAAAGTTTTGTTAACGGTACTAAACCTTTTAGAACGTAAATCTACAAAAACTACTAAGATAAGTTTGGGCCTAATCATTTGGAAAAATAAAGTTTTATGTTTAACATTACCAAACAGTTGGAGCTTACAAAAATGTTTATGAAGTATGATTTACTTTTCAAAGAAGTAAACTCGAAAATTAGTTATACAGAGAAGATAAAATTTAGAAAAATGATTAACAGAAATTCATTACCAGTACAAATCTCGTGACAGTTAAGATATGTATTCAGTTAGTGATTAATACATAATTTTACTTATAAGCACTAGTAAAGAATAACGAATATTTTATAAAAAAAGATTCTTCTTATTTTGAAAAAAGTTTCATGTTTTTTAATGTTGTAGGCCTATTTAATTGAACATATATTAACTGATTCACAGTGCCATCATAAACACATAGTCCAAATTACCTTATCGATCCAAATTAAATATTCAGGGAATAATTACTAAGTAGAGCCAAAATAGGAAACGTTTTTCTAAATTTCTGATTCTAAAAAGTGTACAATTGGCCTAAGGCCTAAAATCATTTCTAATTTTTTTCCCCTGGGTAACAAGACATAAATCGCTGAATTTTCGCATGGCGGTATATTTCATATATTAAACTCTTCACTAAGAAAGAGTTTTCAAAATTTATGACTCTAATGGCCTAAATTATTCGCAAAACACATTTATTAGTTTTCTTCCTAGGGTAACAAGACATAGAGCATTGAAATGTTCAATGATCACTAAGAAAGTTTTTTTCAAAATTTCTGACTATGAATAAACTAAATTTGGACGAAGGCCTAAACTAATTTTGTCAATATTTCCAATGTACAAGATATAGAGCCTTGAAATATCCCATGGTTGGATATCACGTACGTTTAATTTCTTAACATCAAGTACTAAGAAGGAGATTAAAAATATTCTGAAAGGCCTAAATTTGTGGAAGTCCGAAATCCATTTATCAGTTTATTCCCAGGGTAACAAGACATAGAGCGCTGAATTTTTGCAAGACCGTATGTCTCATATTTTCAATATTCATTAACAAAAGATTTTCAAGAAGGCCTAAATTTGGGCTAAGGCCACAACTCGTTTATCTGACAGACACATAGTCAGAAAAAACGAAGAAAAAGAAACACATGCACTTATAAATAAATTAAGTTTAGTGTAAAAAATATAAGTATTATTTAAGGTAAAGCTACAATTTTCAAGAGATGGTGTAATAAATTTTCACAACAAGTATGTTTGGCACAAGATAATCTTGTGGTTAGATCTCACCAGCAGCACTTTAGTTTAAATGTATGGTGTAGTGTATTTGGAAACCATCTGCTGAGGCCACACATTCTTCCAGCTTGTAATAAACTTTGCGAGACTTATTGTATGACTTTCCACTTGTTGAAAGACAAGTCACGTGGTTCATACATGATGGCACACTGGATTATTTCAGTAATAGTGTGAGACATTACCTCAATGTTATATATCCGTTTGGAAATGATGATATATCAGCCATGCTAAGTTTATAGTGATATATTGCATCGAAAAGATTGACTACGTCGAATATTATTGATATTACCTACCTTGGTGGTAAACGAAATCCACAGTTGACTTAGAAAAGAAACCTAACATTCAGACAATTATTCATAATAATATGTAAAAGTACTCGATATTATGCATTTAAATGAAATATTGATCTTTTGGTATTACACCCTTAAACGTCTTTTTCTTAAAAGACACAAGCCTATAAACAGTCTCACAAGTTTAAAAAGAGCTAGTTTTAAAATTGAATAAATACTAAGGGTAGTATTTAGACGTTTTTTGAATACGATAGTATGTAGGAGGAGATTTACTCAATCAAGATCAATATATTTTTTTCTTGGAACACCACAGTAATTCTACATGGTAAAATTAGATAAAAATTTCTTACGGATAAGTGTTATTTACAATGGTGGGTACGATCAGCTGTTGACGAGACTTAACGGTCTCGAACAGCAAAGACCGCAGTATCGAAGCGTTCCAAGTTCTCAAACAAATGATATATTCAATGCGTTTTCTACAAGTTTTAACAAAGACATAAAACGATGAAGTTGTCGCAATTTTAAAACCAATTCATTAAAATTTACTGCGTCATAAAATGGACATAGAGAAGGAAGCACTACTTTAATTGCACTGTATTTGTTTAAGTGACCTTTTACTTTTCGTTGGTTATAACGTCCGAGTTGGATAAATTAAAAAGGTTTTTGCTCGATAGTGTAGAGAGAGTTCACTAATGGCCGCACCCCATCACATAAATTTAATTAATGTTTTCACTCACATTGCTTCATTTTCTACCTCTATATTTTCACACTTTATAAATAATAGTATAAATCCTTCCCACACACTTTGTCACATAAAACCACAATAGAAAAGACATCGTAGTAGGTCGTTAACAATAAAAAGTAAAAATAAGGAATATCAGACATAGGATTAGAGCAGATATATATTATATACCATATGTCCTAAAAGTCCCAACAGGAGTTTTTTAAAGTATCAAAATTTTTAACCCGTATCCAAAAATGGGGTAGTTTGGGGGGTTAATATTATATATTAAATTGTACAATTTATTATACTTCTTATGTTCTAATATTTTCTCTCCAAATTAAATCTCATAACGACTATTTCTTGTACATTGTATAAAAAAAGAAATTGTTGTCAAAAATACAACGTACATATTTACAATAGACTTGTAGATTTACTTGTAGACTATACCAAGTTTCTGATATTGGATTAGCAATTTATAGTATAAAACTTTATAAAAAGTGAAAACAAATTCATAAACTACCGTATAAAATAAAAATAAAAATAAAAATCGGTAAATAAATTATTGGAATTGAATGAAAAATAATTTATTGGAGAAAAATGTGTGAAATATCAAGAGAGTCAATGTGAGGAAACACGGGCAGATATAAATAAATATAATAATTTGATAGCCCATCAAAAAGAATTAATTTGTAACAAGTCATATAAATGTCATCTTATGTTTCAAGATGCATATATATATCCAATAACTTTACCATCTATGATGAATGTTAGGAGTGATATTCATATTTTCTGATATTGGTCTACGATTAAGTCATACAATTTTACCAGCGGTCCGCCAAAGTTACTGTCGTTATAATAAACGACATCTTTCTCAGATATCATACAATGTCATAATTATTTTTCCCTTGAAATTATTTCAAAATTAATTTATAATATATGAAGATGTCAGCCTACAAGGTGAAACCAAATATTCATCTGCATTACGTCTTGATTTGTCACTTGTAAAGTTATTAATTACCTTAAACACTGTGAAGCCAGACTATAGTCAGAGTGTACGTCATCTCTAGTCACTAAGTCGGCCCGTATTAATTCCGTTTACCTCTACTAAAATGTTATTTAATTGAATATCAGTTCAAATATGTATCTCAGAATATTATGTTGTTAAAAATAATTTATTTTGCATTAGCTGTGCAAGTGGGTTACATTTCTTACGCCACTGAACCTACTTACATCTTCAAAGCAGTTGCTATTTACATTATAATTATTATAAAAGGTATTGAATTGTTTTGCTATATCTGACCACAACTATTTGGGTTCATTATCGTTCAAAACTAATTATATATGACCTGTTTATGAATTTTGTATCAAACAATAACTAGAATCCATTCTTTCTTCGTTCAAATTCTGACATCATCTTTTCATTAAATAGAAGTACCATTAATGCATTTTTGTAAATAATAAACTTAACTAATTTTTAAAAACATTTTTAAATGTTTGGTACGTTCTTTCTTTGTTTTAGTCTTTTATTTAATTCTGGAAATAGTTAACCTTTCCTATAACTTTAGACTAGTAGAAAATAGACTAAGTTTGTGATTATTGCTGAACATGTAGTTCACTTAATTATTAACTTTATTATTTTGATAAATTTTGAAAAGTAATACATTTTTAACATATAATTTCTATTATGTATGTAAAATAAATTAACAAAAACTCTAGTCAATGTTCTATCTAAAACTGAGGGAAACAGTTATAAAGTGGAGTTTGACATTCGATTTTCAATAACAAACAAATAAGGCAACCAGGTCTCTACTTGTTTTACAATAATTGGAAAAATAGTTATTCTAGAGCTTATGATTAATAATCTAATGATTTAAATGAAATCTCTTAGGAATGTCTTGCTTGAGGTTATTAAATGATGTTTTTTTATGTATAAAAATATATTTTCACTCAGCACATACCATAACAGAGATATATGTTTTCATAGTTTTCACACGAGTTAAATATGCTTTACGATTAGGTCCACCTTTTTTTACACACTTAATAAAGCTGGTAAATTTCAAAATAGTTCATAGTATTTTTTGAAATTGTTTAGTTTTATCTGACGTTATTGGTAACGTATAAAGTTAGTAAATAAACTTACCTTAATTGTCTCAAATAAAAAGTTTTAATTGAATGTTGTTTATCTTCTTTCAGAAAACGACTAGTAGTTTATAAACTATGTTAAAGCCTCGATACACCGTTTCCTCTGATGATTATAATTAAATAAGATATATAATAAAAGTATATGACAACGCCTTTAATAATAGTTATTAACTTAGACTTTGTTGACATAACAATGGGAATACGATAAACCAGGCAATGCAATTAAGTATGGCTCATCGTGTGAATGGGAACCCAATAACTGGAAATTGCCTCTTCTTTGTGAAAACGTACACTCTCTGAGTCTCTGTATAATAAAATAAAATACCAAGACGTTGACGTTTAAAAACTCCAGATATAAAAATCAATAGTTTTGTCTTTAAATATTGTGTTCTCTTGTTACCACGAGACCAGACCCAC